>CM051240.1:116125704-116345704 GCA_027917425.1 Gastrophryne carolinensis
GATACTTTCAAAAGAATCCTTAATTTTCATTGTGACAGATATATACCTTACAGGAATAAAACTATTAGACACACATGTAAACCGATGTGGCTAAACAAAAAAGTTAAGGGGGCAATAAACAACAAAAAAAGGCATTTAAATGTTTAAAGCAGGAAGGGACAGCGGAAGCGTTAAAACATGTAAACAACAGATAAGGGCAGCTAAGCTGGATACAGAAAGACTGGTCGTGAAAGAGAGTAAAACTAACCCCAAATTATTCTTTAGCTACATAAACCGTAAACGGTACAAACCTGAGGGTGTGGGTCCCCTGAAAAGCAAGGAGGGGACACCTATAGAGGGAAATGAGGAGAAAGCAAATTTACTAAACAACTAATAGAAGCTTTGCTTCTATATTCACAAAAGAATGTGACATGCAGAGTGAAATGCAGGGGAATAACCGAAACCCTCCATTAAATGTCACTGGTCTAACCAAGGAAGAAGTCTAGAACCGTCTCAAGCAGATAAAAATTGATAAATCCCCGGGACCAGATGACATACATCCTCGTGTTTTAAGGGAGTTATGTACAGTAATAGACAAGCCATTATTTCTAATATTTGTGGACTCAATAACTACAGGGTCTGTTCCGAGGGATTGGCGCTTGGCAAATGTGGTGCCAATATTCAAAAAGGGATCTAGGGGGGAATCTGGGAACTACAGACATGTAAGCTTAACATCTGTGGTAGGCAAACTGTTTGAATGTTTCTTAAGGGATACTATCCTGGAGCACCTTAGAGAAAATGACCTTATTACTCCATATCAGCATGGATTTATGAGGAATCACTCCTGCCAGACAAACCTAATCAGCTTTTATGAGGAGGTAAGTTCAATATTGGATCAGGGGGAGTCATTGGATATCATATATCTTGACTTTTCTAAAGCATTTGATACTGTGCCACATAAAAGGCTGGTACAAAAGATGAGAATGCTTGGACTAGGGGAAAACGTGCGCAGATGGGTGGGAAATTGGCTTAATGATCGGAAGCAGAGGGTGGTTATCAATGGTACACACTCAGATTGGGTCACTGTTACTAGTGGAGTACCACAAGGGTCAGTTCTGGGACCAATTCTCTTCAATATATATATAAATGACTTTGGGTATGGATTAAACAGTAAAGTCTCAATCTTTGCAGATGATACTAAGCTGTGTAAAGTAATTAAAACAAAAGAGGACAGCAGGCAGCTACAAACAGATTTAGATAAATTGGAAGCATGGACAGTTAAATGGCAAATTAAGTTTAACACAGATAAATGTAAGGTTAGGCACATTGGAAGGAGAAATCTGTATCATTACACACTAAATAAGCAGCCACTTGGTAAAATAATGGAAAAGGACCTAGGGGTTTTAGTTGACAATAAGCTCAACTGTAGTAATCAATGCCAGGCAGCTGCTGCCAATGCAAATAGGATAATGGGGTGCATCAGGAGGGGCATAGGTGCTCATGACCAGAGCATCATTTTACCCCTGTACAAGTCACTGGTCAGACCCCATATGGAGTACTGTGTACAGTTCTGGGCACCTGTGCTTAAGAAGGACATATCAGAACTGGAGCGCGTTCAAAGAAGGGCAACAAAGTTAATAAAAGGAGTGCGGGGAGTAGAGTACCCTGAAAGATTGTCAAAGTTAGGTTTATTTAGTTTAGAAAAAAGACGATTGAGGGGTGATCTAATAACTATGTATAAATATATTCGGGGTCAATACAAAGATCTGTCCCACAATCTATTTATACCTCGGAGTGTAACTATAACCAGAGGGCATCCACTAAGGTTAGAGGAAAGGTGCTTTCTCCACCGACATAGGAGGGGATTCTTCTCTGTAAGAGCAGTGAGACTATGGAACTCGCTGCCAGAGGAGGTAGTTATGAAGGATACAGTAAAAACGTTCAAAAGTGGCCTTGATTCCTTCCTGGCATGTAATAACATTTCCAGCTATGGCTACTAGACCACTGGAAGGAGTTAAACAGGCTGAACTGGATGGACTAAAGTCTTTATTCAAAAGAAACAAAGGGGGGTGGCAGCCGCTCAGACCATTTTATAACTAACCAGGGAGGTGCACATTAGCAGGGCAATTAGAATACAAAAGTCTTAAAGGGGCCACAGCACTCAAACCAGTTAGCTTGCTGACCAACCTACAATCTGTCTCTAAACTAGGTTAAAAACAGGGGGCTCGGTCACACACATCTGCAGAAGTATGCTTAAGCTGCACCACCGGCGCCAAGGTGCCCCTGTGAGGTGCAGTCCTAACTCTAGTACTAATTCTAGTCTCTAAGAGCCCCATTTGGGACATACAATGCAATAGATAAATTGGGAGCAGGCTTACCTGAGGTTGCCCTAAACCTCAAGTGCAAGCCATGGGGTGGAAGGGTCAAAGACCTTGCAATACAGCCTAGACCCCACACACCATGTACTTGCACAAATTCAAAAGAAACAAAGGGGGGTGGCAGCCGCTCAGACCATTTTATAACTAACCAGGGAGGTGCACATTAGCAGGGCAATTAGAATACAAAAGTCTTAAAGGGGCCACAGCACTCAAACCAGTTAGCTTGCTGACCAACCTACAATCTGTCTCTAAACTAGGTTAAAAACAGGGGGCTCGGTCACACACATCTGCAGAAGTATGCTTAAGCTGCACCACCGGCGCCAAGGTGCCCCTGTGAGGTGCAGTCCTAACTCTAGTACTAATTCTAGTCTCTAAGAGCCCCATTTGGGACATACAATGCAATAGATAAATTGGGAGCAGGCTTACCTGAGGTTGCCCTAAACCTCAAGTGCAAGCCATGGGGTGGAAGGGTCAAAGACCTTGCAATACAGCCTAGACCCCACACACCATGTACTTGCACAAATTCAAAAGAAACAAAGGGGGGTGGCAGCCGCTCAGACCATTTTATAACTAACCAGGGAGGTGCACATTAGCAGGGCAATTAGAATACAAAAGTCTTAAAGGGGCCACAGCACTCAAACCAGTTAGCTTGCTGACCAACCTACAATCTGTCTCTAAACTAGGTTAAAAACAGGGGGCTCGGTCACACACATCTGCAGAAGTATGCTTAAGCTGCACCACCGGCGCCAAGGTGCCCCTGTGAGGTGCAGTCCTAACTCTAGTACTGCGCCGGTGGTGCAGCTTAAGCATACTTCTGCAGATGTGTGTGACCGAGCCCCCTGTTTTTAACCTAGTTTAGAGACAGATTGTAGGTTGGTCAGCAAGCTAACTGGTTTGAGTGCTGTGGCCCCTTTAAGACTTTTGTATTCTAATTGCCCTGCTAATGTGCACCTCCCTGGTTAGTTATAAAATGGTCTGAGCGGCTGCCACCCCCCTTTGTTTCTTTTGAATTTGTGCAAGTACATGGTGTGTGGGGTCTAGGCTGTATTGCAAGGTCTTTGACCCTTCCACCCCATGGCTTGCACTTGAGGTTTAGGGCAACCTCAGGTAAGCCTGCTCCCAATTTATCTATTGCATTGTATGTCCCAAATGGGGCTCTTAGAGACTAGAATTAGTACTAGAGTTAGGACTGCACCTCACAGGGGCACCTTGGCGCCGGTGGTGCAGCTTAAGCATACTTCTGCAGATGTGTGTGACCGAGCCCCCTGTTTTTAACCTAGTTTAGAGACAGATTGTAGGTTGGTCAGCAAGCTAACTGGTTTGAGTGCTGTGGCCCCTTTAAGACTTTTGTATTCTAATTGCCCTGCTAATGTGCACCTCCCTGGTTAGTTATAAAATGGTCTGAGCGGCTGCCACCCCCCTTTGTTTCTTTTGAATTTGTGCAAGTACATGGTGTGTGGGGTCTAGGCTGTATTGCAAGGTCTTTGACCCTTCCACCCCATGGCTTGCACTTGAGGTTTAGGGCAACCTCAGGTAAGCCTGCTCCCAATTTATCTATTGCATTGTATGTCCCAAATGGGGCTCTTAGAGACTAGAATTAGTACTAGAGTTAGGACTGCACCTCACAGGGGCACCTTGGCGCCGGTGGTGCAGCTTAAGCATACTTCTGCAGATGTGTGTGACCGAGCCCCCTGTTTTTAACCTAGTTTAGAGACAGATTGTAGGTTGGTCAGCAAGCTAACTGGTTTGAGTGCTGTGGCCCCTTTAAGACTTTTGTATTCTAATTGCCCTGCTAATGTGCACCTCCCTGGTTAGTTATAAAATGGTCTGAGCGGCTGCCACCCCCCTTTGTTTCTTTTGAATTTGTGCAAGTACATGGTGTGTGGGGTCTAGGCTGTATTGCAAGGTCTTTGACCCTTCCACCCCATGGCTTGCACTTGAGGTTTAGGGCAACCTCAGGTAAGCCTGCTCCCAATTTATCTATTGCATTGTATGTCCCAAATGGGGCTCTTAGAGACTAGAATTAGTACTAGAGTTAGGACTGCACCTCACAGGGGCACCTTGGCGCCGGTGGTGCAGCTTAAGCATACTTCTGCAGATGTGTGTGACCGAGCCCCCTGTTTTTAACCTAGTTTAGAGACAGATTGTAGGTTGGTCAGCAAGCTAACTGGTTTGAGTGCTAAAGTCTTTATTCAGCCTAACATACTATGTTACTATGTTACTAACTGGCCTGGCCGACTGCGGGCAAGGCCTCTTGCAAAAAGAGGCACCTAGACGTGGATTTGTTCCACTTTGCCGATGAGGACGAGGGCCTTGACATTTATGGTGGCCGTGACTCCCCGGAGGAGGGGGAGTTGTTCCGTGACTCGGATTCCTCTGGGGATCGTCAGGGGAGTATGATAGTGATTTAGGGTCTCCTCGGATGAGGATACCTGGCTCCCGGATGATACCGACAGGTTCCTGTCGGCTGTTTTCGATACCCTACACATCGCTCCCCCTAAGGTGGCGAAGAAGCAGGGTGAGCTCTTCCGCCCTGGCAAGCAACGCCTGGAGTTCCCGGAACCGGGCAATTTCTCTAATATGGTCCTCAAGGAGTGGAAACAGGTTACCCTCTGTGCCCAAGGGGTTAGATAGAAGGTATCCCTTCTCGGCTGATTTGGTTTGGCGCTGGTCGTGCCCACCTGAGGTGGACACTCCGGTCCTGGGGCTATCCAACACTTCGGTCATGCGTCCCCCGACACTACCACCTTGCGTGATAGTGCGGACCGGCGTATGGATCAGCTGGCTTGTCATGCCTTCACCTTTGTAGGGGCCGGCTTGCGTCCGGTCTGCGCTGCGGCTATTGTGGCCATCGCTCTTAAAAAGAAGGTCAGACGCCTGGCCGAGGCTGCCCGATCTTGCAAGAAAACGGAGGACTATAAGGATCTCTTGCTTTGTTCTGACTTTATTGCCTTTGTGCTATCTGCCATGGATGACGCCGTCAGGCTGGGCGGTAGGGCCTCGGCCCTGTTGGTCGCTATGCGTAGGTCTGTCTGGTTGCGTCAGTGAGCGGCTGACACTGCTGCTAAGAAGTCTCTCACAGGGCTGCCCTTCACTGGACTTCGTCTTTTCGGCGAGCGTCTCGAAGTGCTGACCAAGGATGGTAGGCTACCCAGTGTAGGAAGCAGGCTCGGCCTGTTCGAGGATCCTCTTCCTTTTGCCCTTCAAGGGGAAGTCATGGGTCCTCCTTCTCAGGTGGTCGCAGAGACTCTTGGGGTCGAGGCAGATCCCGCGGTCGCCCCGGTTTTTCCTGGGGAACCAAGCCCAAACCCTCTCCCAAGGCCCCTCAGGCATGAGGGGGCACCTTCACCCGACCGGGTGGGGGGGACGGCTTTGGCTTTTTGCTCACGTCTGGAGACTGCGCTTCTCAGACCGGTGGATTCAGGAGGTGGTTTCCTCCGGATACAAGATAGAGTTTGCAGCCTGGCCGCCCCCAAGATTCCTCCGGTCCCGGATATCTCTAAACCCCGTGTTGGCTCAGGGACTGCGTTTGAGCTTACAATGTCTTCTGGCGTCCGTTATTTGTCAGGTACCTCTTCAGGAACAGGGTCGGGGGAATTACTCCAACCTGTTCACGGTGCCCAAGAAGGACGGCTCCCTGAGGCCCATCCTGGACTTAAAGGGTCTCAACAAATTTGTCAGGTTCAAGCACTTTTGCATGGAGACCTTACGCTTAGCCATAATTTCCCTTCGACTGGGCAATTTCATGACCACGGTGGACATCAAGGATGCCTACTTTCATGTTCTGATCTTTCCAGGTCAGCAGAGGTTCCTGAGGTTCGCTCTGGGGGATCAACACTACCAGTTTGTGGCCTTGGCCTTGGCCGTTCGGTATCACCTCGGCTCCTCAGGTCTTCACCGAAGTGCTGGCCGGTGCCATGGCTCTACTGAGGAGCCAGGGGATTTGCATCCTCCCTTACCTGGACTACATTCTGATTGCTGCTCAATCTCTTCATCAGGCCGAGAGGAATACTCAGGTGGTGACGTACACTCTCGAGTCCTTCGGCTGGGTGATCAACTATCAACTACTAAGTCTTCACTATCTCCGTCTTTGGCGAGGTCCTTCCTGGGCATGACGCTGGATACTTCTCAGGTCAAGATTTTTCTCCCTCAGCAGAAGGCGGAGGGCATTCAGATGCAGGCGCGGACTCTGCTGTTGTGTCCTCACCCCTCCATTCGTCTGGGGATGCAGTTGGTGGGCCTCATTGTGTCCTGCTTCAAGGCAGTTCCCTTTGCTCAGTTCCACATGAGACCTCTTCAGTTACATCTCTTGTCTGTTTGGGGTCGGAATCAGGAGTCCCTGGATCAGGAGTTTGCTCTGTCCTCTCTGGCCAGACAGTCCCTCTCATGGTGGTTGGACTCGAGGAATCTTATAGTGGGCAGGTCTTTTCTGCCTCCGCGCTGGGAGATTGTCACCATGGACACCAGTCTGACAGGTTGGGGGGGAGTTTGGCAGTCATTGAAGTTCCAGGGTCAGTGGGGTCCGCAGGAGGCCCATGCGCCCATCAACATTCTAGAGTTGAGGGCGATCAGGTTGGTCCTCTCCCAGTTGACTCCCCACCTACGGGGTTGTGCTGTTCAGATCCGCTCGGACAATCAGACGGTGGTTGCATACATCAGTGTCCCTGATCTTGTCTTGGGCGGAGGAGACTGTTCCCTGCATCTCGGCGATATACATTCCAGGGGTGGAGAACCAGGAGGCGGATTCCCTGAGCAGGGGGTCATCTCGTCTGGGGGAATGGTCTCTCAACAAAAAGGTATTTCACGCCCTGTGTCGCCGCTGGGGTCTGCCGGATGTGGACCTGTTTGCGTCCCGTCACAATCACAAGCTTCCAAGATTTGCCTGCCTGTCAAAGGATCCTCTGGCATTCGCCACAGATGCGCTAGCAATTCCCTGGACAGAGTTTTGGCTCCTCTATGTATTCTCTCCCTTTCCTCTGCTGGGTCGGGTGCTGCGTAAGATAGCCCAGGAGGGGGTACCGACCATTCTAGTGGTCTCCCGCTGGCCGAGGAGGGTATGGTTTGCGGACGACATCCAGATGGCAGTAGATCAGTACATCTTGCCCGACGATCCAGAGCTTCTCACTCAGGGTCAGCTGCGCCATCCCAAAAACGCTGACTTTAACGGCTTGGCTGCTGAAACCTCCATCTTGATGGGCAAGGGTTTGCCGGCCTCTGTGGTCGATACCTTAATTCAGGCTCGGAAGAAATCTTCATCTACTATTTACTACAGGGTCTGGCATGCTTATATTGCTTGGTGTGTGTCCAAGTCTCTATCCTGTCGTGTTTTTTCCATTCCTAGGATTCTGGAGTTTTTACAGCATGGTCTGGATTCGGGCCTTCAACTTAGTACCCTCAAAGGACAGGTTTCGGCTCTGGCTATTTTCTTCCAAAGATCTTTTGCCAGTCATAGGCTTGTCAAGACTTTTTTTCCAGGGAGTTACTCATGTGCATCCGCCACGTAAGCCTCTGCTACCGGTTTGGGATTTAAACTTGGTGCTTTCTGCTCTACAGGGTCCTCCCTTCGAGCCTCTGCGCGAGGCCGCTCTGTCCATTCTGACTCTTCGGTGCGTCGAGTCTCTGAGCTGGCATCGCTTTCCATGAAACCTTCTTATTTTGAGCGGCATCAGGATAAGGTGGTGTTTCGGTGTTTGTTCCTCCTGCTGGACCTAGGAAGGGCTTGCCTCCAGCCAAATCCACTATCAGTAAGTGGATCCGACAGGCGGTGGTGCAAGCTTACTCTGCTAAAGGGAAGGAACCTCCCTTCCGTGTTACTGCTCACTCTACTAGGGCTATTGGTGCCTCTTGGGCTTTTCAGCACCAGGCTTCTGTTGAACAAGTTTGTAAGGCCGCTACTTGGTCTTCAGTTCATACTTTTTCTAAGTTTTACAAGGTTGATGTTAGGGCCTCAGCTGATGCTGTTTTTGGCCGCAAGGTGCTTCAGGTGGTAGTGGCTTAAACTGCCTGCCGTTACTCATTGGGGATCCCACCCTACTTTTTACGGACACTGCTATTGGATGTCCCAGATGTAATGATTGAAATGAAACAGGCCATGCTGTACACTTGGTAAAATACAATTCTGTGAGTACTCACCCATAGAATTGATTTTACTGTGTACAGCACGGCCTGTTTCATCCCTCCCTTGTTATCGTTGTCCTTGGTTGTCTCTTTATGGTGATTTGTTCAGTTATTTTTTGTGAGGCTGTGTATTTTTTCTCATGGTTTATCTCCTGGCTTCTGGCATAACTGCTTTTCAACACTGGGGGTCTATGGGTGATTCCTGGCCTTTTATAGGGCCAGGAGGCGCCACAAGTCTTCTGCAGTCAACTGCGCCACCTTGTGGCATAATACCCAGATGTAATTATTGAAATGAAACAGGCCGTGCTGTACACAGTAAAATCAATTCTACAGGTGAGTAATCACAGAATTGTATTTTTGTTTAGTAAGCACAATTTCCATTTCCAGGAGAATAGTACTTATATTCCTGCCTCTGTCCTGTTTTAACTATTGTACAAGGCACACGAGAGCAACAGAGACCTTTCTTCTGTAAGTTTGTGACCACCTGTTTTGTGAACTTACTCTAAAATGTAGAAAGCCAAGCAAAATGTTAAGGGGGTGGATAGCTACAGTATAATGCTTATAAAGCTATAGTTTGCATTACTTTGTTTTACTACTGTATTTAATATTTGGCCTGTCTGGTAGAGTTGAAAAATATGTGGACATCAGCAGCGTTAGCTAAATAAGTTTGTAGCTAGAAAGTTTAGATACTAGCAGTCAGCATCTTCTCGTTCCTCCTGCTCTTCTCGTTGTCTATTAACTATTATGGAGCTTTGTTCAAATCACTTTCTCCCTGTCCCAGTGGCTTTAAAAGAGTAGTCTTCTGGGGCACATGCAAATGTATTAGTGTTGTTAATCTTTTCCACGGGATTCCACTGGCAGTGTCGAGACAACTAGACCATGCACAATGGCTCTCCATGCCTTAGAAACTAAAAAAAATCTGAAGCACTAGGTCATCGAGCCAGAGTCAGAAGAGTGATTTGGCTGCTGAATGTGCTTTTAAATTGCACCACACAGCATTTTTCATGAGAAGGAGCTATGAGGCGGAAATAGTACCTGGACCCAAGCTTTTATTTGGCCGCATACATAAAATGAAAGCAGCCTTGATCATACTGCTCCCAGGCAGATGAAATGCACTTCCAGATGAAAGGCACATTTTTGTATGACTAAAAAGTGCATTGGGGTTCAGTGGGTGCAGGTTTAGGCAAAGGGTCAGATTTTTAATATTTATTCATTGTTCTCCCTTAGCTCTGCCCAATATCTTGGTCCAACTCAACAAGCAATTATATTACTTTTTACTATGGTAACAGCATTGGTACAGTTTATTAAAACAATGATGTAAGAAATTCAACAGCACAAATTCAACTCCAAATTAGATCAATATATCATTATGTGCATGCAAATGCCCATTTTCAATGGCCATTACTTTAACATTCCTGACTATGTGAGATAAGAAAATCAGAATAGGAAAATCTGCACTGCCAATTTGTCTAATCGGTTCCTGAAATTCTGCTTTGATCAGTGAATCCATCTGATTCTTTCTGATCTGTACTTCAAAAAACTGTTCCTCCCCAAAACACACAAGTACAAGTTATGTGGTAGAAACGTTGGTATCTCCGTAAGGTTTCAGACACATCTATAATCCTGCTGTATATTTATATCTTGTAACACAAAAAGTCTATCCTCTCCTTTAATCCCTGGCAATGTGTCTGATTGTTTAAAGCTTACCACTCCTGAGATGTGCTGGTACACTATTGCTGCCTAGTGCAGAGAAAGCATGCTAAGGCAGTATCCACTCAGTTACATTGAACGGTGGGCTCCATTCATTGTCATTCATATATCAAATTTTAGAGATGGGTCACTCCAGCTACTGTAAGGGATTCATGCTCTCATTTCATGTACAGAGCCTCGCCACACTTTACTAAGTGAAAACTCCACCAGCTTGTCCACCTAAAAACCTTATTAACCCTTTAAGTGCCACGCACGTAACAACTACGGGCTGGCTTGTCCGGGCCAAGCTCGTAGGTGTTACATGCTTAATTTTCCCCGCTGCTAGTTAAAAAACAATGTAAAAAAATACTCACCCAACCCCTCTATGGATCTGGCCGGGTCTTCTCTTTAAGTTGGTGCCATCTGATCCCCATGGGGGCTCGGATGGCTCCAGGAGAGCCCCCAGAATAGGGTCCCCTCGCCTCGGGCTCCGCTGCCACTAACAGTAAAAAAAAATGACATTTACTTACATGCAGTCACGCTGCCTCTCATCGGGTCTCCTCTGCACTGGGGGGGGCTCCAATTGCCTCCCCCCAGGCTCTTCCGATAAATCGCCCTCCCCTTCACTTCCTGGATCGGGTCTGTCAGTCTTGTCGGGTGCTGGGAGGAGAGAGGTTGGAGGTGGGGAGAGCGCTGTGATCCCTCTCCCCCCATCCCCCCTCCACCCAGCACCCACAGCTGCCAGCGCAGATCGCCGGGGACAGAGGAGGACCGGAGGTGAGTAATGTCTCTGTGTTTTCATTTTTACTGTTAACCCTTTGTGAACTGGTAAGGGGTCCATAAGACCGTTGTAATCGGAAGAAATGGGGCTTTCACATGCAATATGGTTTTCTCTAATAAAGTAAATGTTTTATTTAAAATAAAGGAGACAATTTTCTAAAAAATATATATTTTTTTTTTGTTCTTTTTACGCAAAAAATATTAAAAAAAACTGTAGAAAAATTACAAACAAGACATTTCATGTTAGAGCCTAAACTCTGCTGCAAAAAATATATCTATAATTTTCCTGGAAATTCCTCCAAAAATCATGGTTAAACATGGTGCAAAATGGTGAAAAATTACCTGTAAACAGAGGGTGAAAAAATGTCAAGTAGACGGGCTATTAAAAGGGTTAATAGTACCTGTAGGATATTGTTCTGCTCGGGGGATCTTGCGCTTTCAGATTCTGCTTCTTTTTTCTTGTTTGCATATTGATTTTTTAAGAAAATTTGTTTTTTATTCCGTTTTTTTATAAATTTTTTTTTTTTTTTGGAAACCTCGTGCAACCTAAGAATTCTTCAAGGGATTACTTCTAAAATGATGAGCCCACTACAACAAGCTGGGTACGCTTAGAAAGTTTAACATATGTTCTTTCAGGGAATATATGGTTTCTGGGGGGTATTCCAAATGTAAAGGGTTGTTTTGGTAGAAAAAGTACAAGGTGCGCACTTTGTCTGCAGAGCTGAAATTTTTGAGTAAAATTACCCTTACGCACATGCTTTACTTTGGGGTGTTTGACAACTCTTTCCTTGACAGTAGCTATGCATGTTGGGTATTGTTCTAATCGGAGGATGTTGCTTTTTCAGATTGGGCTTGTTTTATCTTTTTTACATACTTTTTTTTAGGAAAATATGAGTTTGATTCTGCTTTTTTATTCTTTTTTAGTGAAACTCTGTGCTACCAAAGAACTCATTGAGGGATTACTTCCAGAAAACTGCACTGGTACACCTAGAAAGCCTGAGGTGTATACTTCCAGGGAATATATAGTTTGTGGGGGTTTGTTTTTCTCGAAAAACTGCAGGGTGCGCCTAGCCCTTAGCATATTTGTATTTTATCTGAAAATCTCCTAAAGCGCTGTTTCAGTTTAGGGGAGTCTCTCAAAATCAACACATGCAGCAATAAAGTGAACCAGTTTTACTGCTAAGTTTTAAATATATAAAGAATTTTGTTTTACAAATCTGCAAAAATCAGCACTGGGTCTTAGTTAAAAATAAAGGGTTCCCGATTCTATTTTTGTCTTTACTGGTACTGCGTAACTAATTTGCTTTGCTTGTTGCATTAGCTATTGGCCAGCCTATGTCAGCTCTTGTTGGACCCAACTGCTGATTACCCTGCGCCAGTGAGCGCCACTTTGTACCTGTGCTCCACAGCATATTTATGAATCTTTTCCTCCTCAAAAATGTTGGTGCTTTATTTTTCTGGCGTTGGTCAGCATGTCCTCATTACAGTTAAAATAAATCACTGCTGGAGACAAAGTGGACAAACTATACAGTGCATTTAGGCTGCATTTTAGTTGTTGTCATCCAAATTACACATTGTTAAGCAAAAGAAGCCATGAAAATCAATTGTAATTGTTTTTGTTTGGGTTATTAAATTTGGCGACATTTAGGTCCTGCATTTCCATTATTGACAAAATGCAAGTTCTGTACAATTAAATGTGTGTAATATTTAATATATGCATGAAATGCTTCAATCCAGTTCTGCCCAGTGTGCTTTTTGTGGTCTTGACCTACAGTGCCAGGTTTCAACTGTGTGGCGCTGGCGCTTCATAAATAAGTCTCTAAAAGCTTTATTCATAAAGTGTCAGTACCACACAGTGCAATTTAAGAAACAAAAAACAGGCTGTGTCAATGTGGCCTTCTTGTTTAGCGTATTATTTAACACTAGCACCCATAAAGTCGCCGCGCCGGGCGCTCTAGTTGAAGCAGCGCCAGATAGGGCTGTAGGTCAAGACCTCATAAAGCACAATGGGCAGAATTGTATTGAAGTTTTGTATGCTTATAAAATAATATTGATGAAGAAAAACCACAGAGCAATAAATGTAAGCCGGCCAGTTGTCCCAATATGCGATATCCCTCGGCGCATGCACTCCACACAACAAGGTGCAAAGGAAATCCTCCACCGACAGTGCAAACTCTTACCAGCTTCAAATCAATAAAACACTTCTCAAGTGCTCTTAAGCAGCATTGATAAAGCTTCCGTATATATCCACTTCAAAATGTATATAGCTTTAAATCCAAAAAAGCACTTTTCAAATACTCTTAGGCAATGTTGATAAGCCTTCCATGGACATCCACTTCAAATTATATACTTGTCACATATAGATCAGACCGTGTACCAACATACACACATGTAAAAACAAAAGCCAAATATAGTGTAATTCTGTAAAACTGGACAGCTTTAATATAAGAAAGTCCAAACTGCACTCACAAACAAATGAAATAAATCAACTTCAAAGTATGGAAACAATCTCACCGGCCCTCGAATCTGACAGCCACCAAGGTCAGCAATTGGGTCCACCGCTTGCCACCGCCGATTATAAAATAATATAGCACACATTTATTTGTAAAGAACTTGCATTGAGACTTGTCAATAATGGAAACTCAGTAGATGTCACCAAATGACTTTTTTAAATAAAAACAAATGTTTTTCATGGCTTCTTTTTGTTACAAATATGTAATTTGGGCAACAACAACTAAAACATGGCCAAAATGCACTCTGAAATGTGTCCCATTTGTCCCCAGCAGTGATTTCTTGAAACTGCAATGATAAAATGCAGACCTGAAAAATATAGCACCAAGGAGAAAAAAATTCATAAAAAACGATGTGCGGCACTGGAAAAAACGTTGGTACAAGTCGCTGGGATAATCAGCAGTTGGGGCTAACAGTGCAAATGTCAAAGTAAATTAGTTAGCATTTGGCGCTGTAACTTATAGCACCAATAGTAGTCCACAGTGCTGTACCAGAAAATATAAAAATGCTGGTGCTCCAAAACTGGTGCTAGAGCCACCAGAAAGATGCTAAATGGCAGACATCATAAACAAGGCCCCAAGTCTTTCAGTTCTCAGTGTGTGGGGGTCTCTTAAAGAACTGAAAGGCTCACAAAAACATGGAAAGTTTCTTCAAAGTCTTATGGAATACTCCCTGTATGTAATGTAATATTCAAATGTTACTGAATATTGGGCAATGGCGCAAGAGAGGTAACATTTTAATAAATAATCCCATACTGAAAGCAATTAAGATGCTCAACCCTGTCTTGACTCTTCCCTAGTGCCTACATTTCTGTTGCTTTTAAAGGCTGTTCATGTTCCAGGTGGCAGCCCTAAAGTCACATCAGTACATCATACCTTTTATTACAGTAATAGCATGAGGCCTTTATGACTCTAGTCGAAAATTATGCACTAAACTCATAGATTATTTCTTTGGTAAACAAGTTGTTTTGTCTGTGAGTGAATAACCTGAAGCATGACATTTAAATGATGATATAAATATTTCAAAAACAACAAGATTGTATCTCAATGAACATGTGCACTGCAGTATTTAATATTTTACTGCCCTGAATTCTATCCAGTCAAACAGAAATTAGATTCAGTCAGATGCTCCTGCAAATTCTGTATTTCGATATTTTACCAGCAAATTTAGTTTTAGGCTATACATAGAAGTCTAAAATTATCTCAATAAAATTAAACATGTAAGTACACAAGGCTTTGTGGTGATTATTATATTTCTTAAAGTGGACCCACACCCAGGTTTGACCCGTTCAGCTTTCCATCTACTGCTTCCCTCATCTATCCTAATAACTGTTCCCTACCATCTGACCCCACGGCAACTGCCAGGGTGGTCACTTCTGAGACAACAGGGTGTGCAGGGGTAAGTGAATTTTCTGATTGTTACCATTTCCAGGGGGTCATTGGGCAGATGGTCATCAATGACCTGGGTGTAGGTCTGTTCAAAGGGGCCAAAAATCTGCTTCATCCACATTTTTTCTTTTAGTTTTAGATACCATAAAACATATAACAAGTTCAGCCTTCTTTTTTGCTGTCTGTGACCCCACCAAGATGTGTTTGGTTACTAAAGACATAAATTAGGTTTTACAGGACATCGACATGTATCTATAGGATCGAAAATTGGTGACCAGCACAAAACATGAGGCACTTGTGTCAGTGTGTCAGTCCCAGGGGGCAGTCATTGCCTAGTGATGAGGCAATCTATCTCAGTTGCAGGTTCGACTCCCAGCTGGGTTATGGCTAACGTGCTTTTGAGTAGGGCACCCAACCCCTAACTGCTCCTAGGACAGAATGGCTAGGGCAACCTACAGCTTCAGGCACATTTAGACTCTTGTAAACTTGTAAGCTGTTAATACATCTAGCAACCAGGTCAAGGAATCACTTGACAATCTAGGCAAACTAAAGATTCTGTTCATTTATTCAGTAATCATCTGAGGTCATGCTAAAGATCAAGTGAAGCAAGTTTGGTTGTGCTTTTGGGTTTGAACTGAGACATACATGTATTTAAAAAGTATACACACCTGGAATCAGGGGTGCTTTCAGGCACAGGGTGAAAACCTTTCACCCCCAGTGCTGGTATAAGACGCCGGTGCAGTGGGCATGCATGGCCTGAGTGCAGCCTGCTCTCATACCACAGAGGAGAGTGGAAGGTAAGTGGGGTGTCCGGTGCACAAGGGCACCCCTGATCTGAGGTCTGAAGTCCACAAGAGTGGAAAGACAATAAGAGACCAGACAGGATTTAGCATAGGTGCAATCTATCTCATTTCCCTTTTATTTTTATTTTGCTATCCTTGTTTATCCCTCTCAAGTATGAAAATACAGTGCCAATCTTTTCAGCTTTCCAAAAATTAATATGTACGGGGTACAGGACCTAAAAGATTGCGGAAGAAAGTGGCACTCACTAGCTCTGTTGTAATCAGAATTTGGGTTCAGCAGGCGTTGACACAGGCCACCCAATGCCTAGTTCAACAATCAAAGCTAATTAGTTAAAGTTAATAAAGGCCAGCCTGATAGTTGCCCCATTTGTCTCGGGCTACACGTTGCACTGTCCCAAACCTTAATCCGTTTTTAAAAATAACCTGTAGTTCCTAAGTTATTTGTAAAAGTATTAGAGCATTGAAGATGCAGAGAACAAAATGAAGAGAGACAGCGGGTGTGGCAACAGCAATGTGATGTAAGCACACTGTGTGCTTTACATATATCATAGTAAAAAAAAAATGAGTGCATTGTTTGTCTCTAGTTATTACTGCCAGCACATAGTGTGACCAGAAAAAGGGGGTGAGAGATGCTGCAGGCTAAGAGCGTCTTCAGTCTGCCAGCACATAGTGTGACCAGAGAGGAGGGTGGGTTTTCATAGCTGCAGAGAGGATGGGGAAAGGAGTGGGGGGTGTTTCCTTTCTCAGTCCACTGAAGGTTGATTGAAGGACCAGGTCAGCGGGTGGAAGCTGTGAGGTGAATGAGGGAATGATTTCCTCACTAAGTAGACTGACATAGCATGAAGGAGAGCACTGGAGGGATTCAATGTGGACTCAGCGAAATTATGCTAAATGTCACACTTCTTAAAAAAGGCCCCACGTTTCAGTTCACAACTGAATGTGCACCCAAAGTTAAATGTACTACACAAAACAAGTAGCAGTATCCTCCTTGGTCACTTTAATCAATACAGTTTTGTGTAGTCAACAGTTACTAATGAATATCTTTGTCAATACTACATACTATTGGTATTACAGTAGTTTACAGTAATTTATTGGTTTATATGTGGTTTTAAAGTTTTCAACTAAATAAAAGCAGGGTCATGCTAAGGATCAGGTGAAGCAAGTTTACCTTTGGGGGTGCTTTCGGGTGTGAACCGAAGCTTACATCTGAGTGAGTTTTTTACTTGAACACAATAAAAAAAATCTATAAAACATTTTTGTTCTATTTTCCAAAAAATCTCCAACCCCCTGTGATGAGGCACCTTTACAGGTTTTTCAAGTTTGGAAACAACAGCATCCTATGGGCTAAGCAGAATGGTTTGGCTGCATTCTTTAGCATAGCTCATAGGGTTCTTTTTCTAAACATAAAAATATCCTTACATCACTGGAAAAATAATACATCTCCCCTGTAAAAATGCCCCATTAGAAGGATAGGTGATTTTTTGGAAAAAAATACTACAAACTTTTTTTACTGATCTTTTTTTACTGTATTTAAGATAAAAAGCACACAAAGATAAACTTGCTTCACAAGATGAGTGACATCATTCTTCCATAAGCAGTTTGATAGAGCTTGATAAATCAGGCTCCCTGTTACCAAGGGTGTGCAGTGTTACAATGGCATCAGCACCCCACAGGTCTGAGAGACCAGGCCAGTGCTAAAAAATAGAAACATTTTAGAGGGTTATGCGCTATAGCAGCATCAGTATTGTAACTGGGCGCAGAGGACAAGAAGGATTCCTTTTTAAATCAGGTTTTTAACACAGTAGCCTACACATCACATTGGCATACAGGCTCCATCTTTTTTTTTGCAGTTATGAAATTAAATTCTGCTAACTACAGAACAGACAAGTAAAGCTATAAAGACACAATTTCATAGCAGCTGAACTAGCAAATTAATTGAATTGGCTTTTAACACTGCAATATTTGTTGCTCTATATGTGTCTCAACTCTACAAGCTCTAATTTTGCATTACCACATTTTCTTGTTTCTGCTCCTGACAGGCAATCGTTGTGGTGCTTCAATCAATGACAGATCCAGCATATGCGAATGATCGTGATTCTATTCAGGGGAGTCTTACAGTATGTTATTTTAACTGCACATTAGTTAGCTTGCAATAGCATGATTACAGCAATTCAACCAAGATGTTGGACTGCCCCATGTCCAAGAAAATACATGAACAGAGGAAAGTGGTTGTTACAAGTTTAGGTTCTAATGCTATGGTACATATCTTGCTGCTTGTCATGGGGACCATTTGAGGCTTGACACAATTAGGTCATCATCCTGTTAGTTGAAATTACATTTTCTCATGTTACAACAGCCCTCATATTTCCTACTTCTGGAAATAATTGAAGCTATTAGGAAGATAACTGGTTCAAACTGGTTTACTGCCTTTCGGTGAGTCTTTGGTTGGCCACATGCTAAAACTGCTATTCCTGGTGGTATCTAATGAGAATTACATGTGAAAGACACCGCCCAGGTCGAATTAATGGCCTTAAGCAGCCAACGTATGCAAGAGGGAAAGCAGAAATTAACTACAGTATCTGAGAGTGCCTGCTAAATATGACTAATCCACGGTCTGTTGGGAAACCAAGTGGATAGGCACATTTCATTTTTGTGCATTTTGCTTAAATAACATCAATCTTTTTTCTTTTTTTTATGGATGAGAGAGCCTCAAGATAAATATTTTAGATATTTTTCCGGAAATAAAGGATTAAATACATTTAATAGAGTGGGCTAATCATGCATACTTTTAGTAGTTGTAATGAAAACTATAGGTTTGAAGTGTTAGTTTGTGAAAATGTTTTATTTAAAGGTTCTTTTAATAATTAGAGTAAACAAATTTAACCATTTTAAATATCAGAATACTTAGGAATAACTTTATTATATTGAAATAAATTGTCAGAATGTATGCAAAACAAATAGCAGATTGTCATAAATGCATAGATCTAGCCAGTTGCTGTATAGTGTCTGCAGTAATAACTATAAAAATCAAGCGAAACAATTTGCTGTAGTATCGGTATTAATAACATTTCCAAAGTGCACAGGTTTGCTGACATTTTCAGGGCTCATTAAGGTAAAGAATATTCAATGCCGTTCATGTAACTCGAGGACAAAAATGAAATTCTGCTTTCCGGTAGTGTTAGGAAAATGGCAGGAAAATCAAACATATGTCCTTTATGTTTTTCGAATTAAAAATCTGCGTACATGTTAACTTTGACCTTTTTAGTTTAGTTTTTAGAAGTTTTCTGAGCTTATTGTCGAAGATGTCTAGAAATTGGATGCTTTGTGCTAAAAATACACAGCACATAAAATTACCATGTGAACTGTTCACAAAGCTCAGCAAATCCCTTTTTCTGAGTGAATCATCTGTAGAAAGTAACTTTACATGTAAATCACATTTACACTCATGTGTAAGGCATAATAAAAGGGCAGATGTTTTAATACAGAGCTATGAATCAAGCTATGTGCAAGAGGGAAAGATTGGCACTTCACTAGGAAATGCATATTGCAACACCCCACTCTGTCCAAGTACTACCAATATGCTGATTGTCCAAGGATCAGCAACTAGTGCAAAGTGGATGGGCCTCATGAATTTTAATTTGAGCTGGATAAGGCTGATTCATGGATATTAGATACATGTGAATATTGATTAATTCACTATCCACCAGATGTAACTACCACTAGACTCGAGAGAGACATTTTTGAGCCTGTCCTCAAAGGCATACAGTAGAAGTTATTACCTACATTCTATGGATCTAGTATGTTCTTGGAGAGATCAATTCTACCCCGGTCTATGGTCACTCTATTTTCTTCAACCACCAACCACAGCTAAGCTTCAGAATCCCTTGCATAAAATGTACCCACTTGCCCAAGCATGGTGTGTCTTTCCAAATCCCTTGACTTCCTTGTTGAACCTTAGGAACCTTATGATAAAGTATAAGGGGAAACATCACTGCGGTTGGTCCATTAACGTCCAATTACATGATAGATAACAAAACAGTAAATTAATGGTAAAGAAAGGCTCATTTTATTTAAATTTATGTAGAAAATCTTCACATAAAATTAATCAGGTTAGCATACTATGCACCCTTTGAGCCTAAACCTGCAACCACCAGCCATGAACCAGACACATGACAACTCCAAGGCAGAGCAGTTTAAAGTAAGATTTAGAACATTTTCAGGAAATTAGTTGAGGGGGACCTCGGCAATTGGGACGCCCCCCAGAGCAGACCAATATCAATTTTTGTCATATGACTTTTGGTTTGGTTTAAGAAGAGCTATAATACTGCCCCCTGCCTAAATCATGGCCTTGGATTGAAAAGCTTTATTAAAAATGGACCTATAATCCCAATGGATGACTTTGGAATCTAAAAGATTCCAGGGACAGCTGACTATATACCCCTGGGGCACAACGATTTGGCATGCCCACTGTATGAAACCCAGCTGATTGCATTAATAACTTACCTTTCTGGCAGGAACACAATGCATTCACGGTCCGTTGCCACATCTCTGGCATCCCTGGCAACCCCAGTAGATGACAGGGAGACCAGGATGATCATGTTCCCCTTTTGTTAAAAAAAAAATGGACCTTTAACACTGTTGGCTGTTGCTTCTAGAATTTACTTTTCTGGCAGGCCCAAAACACTTTCACTGTCTGTCGCCACATCCCTGGTGCTTCCACGAAGATTGCAGGGAGACCTGTTGTTATGCCACATTCTGTCTGTAAACAGATCTGTGATTGGATGTGACCAACATAAAAGTAAGTTTTGATGGCGATTTGCAGGGTCTCACACAGTGGGACATCAGAATGCAGGATACCCCAGGTACAAGGATCTATCACCAGGACAGTAAAATTCCATGTTAAGGAAACACTAAAGGGAACAACTTCCACTGAGCAGTCCCCCTTTCTGAGGCAACAGGGACACACAGGCAGAATCTGCTAAATGCAAAAAAAATTGCAGCCCCTGGACCCAGAGTGACTTCCTATGAGGAATTTAAGACAAGTTTCTTTTCTTATTTTCTTAAACTGCGGATGCCCCTTAAATTTAATGACGTGTCAGTATAAGAAAAAAAAACACAGAAAAGGACTGGAGTCTCAGGAAATGTAAAGTTATAAAATGGTAAGCAGACGTAGATATCCAGAATAAGCTGATTCCATGTTCAATCAACAGAATGCAAGCAGACATACTGAATACCAGTTGTGGGTATGTCAGCTGTCAGCTATTACAGCCATTATTACTCTGTATGTCAATGAAATGTACCCCACGCTGTCATAAACCATGTTAAAAGGTAAACAAGACATATGATGACTAACAAGAGCATAACCATGGTCATAAACTGATTATTCACAGACTGCTATGGGACCCAGAGGTCCAGTATTGGCTTGCCACATAATTTTTTATCCATGGAGACATAACACAGGCCAGATAGTTTAGGATAAAATTAATATCCATATAGTTAAGACATCCCTCTCAGACTGTTATGCAAGCATTCAATCATCTCCATGGTTAATTATTATATAATGACACATCATGGTAGTGGGGTTTCCTTTAAAATGGTGCTCCTATAGCAATCTAGGTTCTAGTCATTTTCCCAATGAAAAATATCTGACTCAATTAGGTTTGTGTATGCTTGTTGATACTGGCAGTGATAAGTAAAGTACCCATATTCTTACCATAAATTTCATGCCGTTAAAACGGTTTGTGATGCTACTTGGGCAGTGTACACAAGTGAGAAAACCCCAGGAGGCTGGATAAAGCTGTGCCTGTCAGCTTTTTGCATCTGATAAGATTTTGCTTTTCACTGCATGACATGCACATGCACAGCAGGTCATAAGACCTTCACATTTGTAGAATAACAGTGTAAATGAGCATGGCAATGCCAGGAATAAAAGCCCTCTTGGCTTTTGGGATATATCTTTTTCTTAGCAATTATGAGAATGGTAGAAAAAAGTTCTTTTTTTAAGATGTGCTAATATTAAGTTTGCTAGACAAGAAAACAAAAAAAATGTATTTAAAGGCCCTCAGAATTGATCCCATGCAGTTCTGTAGGCTATGTCCGGTTTCCATGCTATTTACACCACTGCTGAGAACCCAGTTCATGACCAGCCTTGGTGTACCCCTCTCCATCATGCCAGTGTCCACCGCTGATAAGCTATCTGCAATGAACACATATGGACCATGGGCAATTTTGAAAGGTGATATTTATGAAACGGAATTGCTGATGTCTGCAGGACTATGAGAGATCTAACATGCTGGCTAGTAGTAAGTAGTTGTAGGTACAGTAAGTGTTGTTCTTTTTAGTTTGCTTTTACTGTATGTTTAAGATCCATATTCATTTTTTAAAAGGTTATTTTTAATATTGTTTATTTGTAAAGCACCATCATATTTGGTGGCACTGTACAAAGTAGATTTTACTTAAAATACACAGGAGTAAATAATGGGTCATATATAACAGACATATGATAACAAATGTGTTCATATAATACACACAGTGTCACGAAGGGCTTCAGATACACATTGATACAGGAGTGCATTGGGCAGGCCCTACATTTTTGAGCTTACAATCTAAAGAATGAGGGTGGAGACAAGGGCTTGGGCAACAAAAAGTTTGTAATAAGAATTGTCACAAGTGCTCTGAAGCGCAAGACTGGAAAGTGGGTTGGTTAAGCGAGATAATAAGCTCATCTAAATGTTCCCATTACCCATACTTTGACGAAAGCCCTTATTCCACTGGACTTAAACTGGACTGGACCTAAATGAACCAGAGATTGTTTGGTATTAAGTCAAATGCTCTACTGCTTAGCTATACGCCCACTTTGAGGACCAGTCACACTTTGGTTGTATTGTGAGCATAGCTGCTTTCCAAGCAGGTAACCTGGGTTCTGTTTCCCACCAATAAACGTCTCTGTTTTCCATACTACTTGTATCATATGAGAGGGGACAACCAATGGAAGATCAGACTGGATAACTGTTCTGCTGAGTTCAAGAAGAATCCAGCATTATATTCATTGGTTTGTTTCAAGAAGACCAGGTATAACAATATTTACTTCTATTAATACCATACTGTAATAAAAGCAGAACCATCAAACTAAATTAAGGCAATCTGTGTAATAACACCATGCTAAATCACCCACACAACCACATAGCATGCGCCTCATTGGAGGTTATTTACTAAACCATAAAGAACTTTTCCACTTCTCCACACTTAAAGTGGACCAAACCCTGTGATTTGGGGTTTTGATCCTTATACACAGACATCCTGGAATGGGATGCCATGCTGTGTAAAACTGCCTAGGTTGCCCCAATAACTTAAATCCTGACATTGCCATAGCCCATGCATGGGTCTTAGTCCAATTAGTGCTGTACACTGTGCATATTGATACACGGCACAAAGGTGCTGTTTACGCAAGAGCAATGGCATAAGGAGCTCATAAAATTAATACAATTTCTATAATGTTAAATATTAGGAACTCACATTAGACTTCAAAATAGATTAACCTCTATTCTTCAACCTTTAGATTAAAAGCACACAAGGACGGGGCCTTCACAGTGTGTATTTGCTGCACCATTGGCACATCTGACCCACAATATCCTGTGCATTATAAGTATATTAACAGTGTGTGTATGTATGTTTTACCCTTTCTGTAATTTCTGCTTTGTACTGTACTATGGAAGGTGATAGTATTTTATAAATGAACAATAATAACAAAGTGGATTTTGCATGGAAAAGATAACTCAACCTGTGCCATGAAACCAGTATCTTGTTACTATGGAAAATATAATATATATAATATAGAAGATAAAATTACACCTTCTATTACAATGAATAGTAAGTGATGGTGTTCTGTGTTTTTGTGCTCAGATGGGGCACATAAAAGAGAGGTAAAAACAGGGCCGTGGACCCAGAGTCGGGGAGTCTGAGTGAGAGCTAGATTTGGCTGGATTTAGAGTCAGAAAAAATTTACTGTGGTGATCTCCCCTGTCCGTTATACTCAGTTTCTTCACGCTGCCCCAAGGCCCTTAGTTACAATGGCTGAAACTTACAGGAATGAAAAGGTATTGTCCAGCCAGAAAAAGTCTACACTCACCTGCAGCTCCTCTGTGCCTGTTCCCTTGCAGCTCCTTAATTAAATTGTACAGAAAAAATAATAACTGTGTAAGTAGTACATTCAAGGTAAATACAGTCTGGGGGCGGTCCATTTACCTGAAAGTGCAAGCCTTCACACAAGGGCCATCATCTCCCACCTATGTAATACCAGATGATATTCACCTGACTACAACATGGACACTTAAACTGGACCAACACCCGTTATTACTTTAACGGGTGTTTGTCCCTCTCTCTGTTGATAGCAAGAACCTCGGGGGGGGGGGGGCTCCAGAACGCTGGAGCCCCTCGCACCTAACTGCACAGAACGTTGAGAATACTCACCTTTATTACCAGCCGTGGCTGGAAAAGGAGTCCCGCGATTGGCCACCGGGCGGTCACGTGGGCTGTAGTTGCATCCTCTGTGCCGTCTGCTGTCAGGACCTACCTATGTGACCGCCCAGCGGCTAATCGCGGGACGCCTTTCCCGGCACTGGCTCGTAATGAAGGTGAGTATTCTCAGCGTTCTGTGCAGTTAGGTGCGAGGGGGCTTCAGCGTTCTGGATGCCCCCCGAGGCAACTGAGCTCCCCCTTTCTAACCCTGGACTTACTTGGAGAGTACTACTAACCCAGTTGTTATTTTTCCTCTGTACAATTTAACGATTGGTTCTCATATTACTAAATGATAATATGATAATTCTGTACACACCTTTGCTCTATACTTGAAATGTAAATAAAATGCTGTTTAATTACCAATCAGACTGTGAGGCAGCATTTATCCCTCATTCATTTAACCCTTAAATGAACACAATACCTGATAAAATTGAGGAGTCAGGCTTACTGACTCCACAGTCCATCTCTATCATTCGCACATGTTTAAATAACACTTAGTTTTACTTTGTTGTTGATCTGATGAAGTACTTCATCCAAAGGTGTTTTATATCGCCAAACTGCTTGAAATAAACGTAGTGCCAGCACCCTGAACCGCATACTTGCTCCGGTGTGTGTTACAATATCTTTATGTTCGTTATATGATTACCTGGGTAAATTTAAATGGAATACATCCTGTTTATACTACCTACCATTTTGATTGCCACACACTCTATTCTTTTACTTACTGAATTCACAGCTCTTCATTTTCCGTTTGCCTACAGGTATTGATGCTATATGTAATTTCACAAAATAAAACAGGCACATTCTAAGTATAGACTGATATTATTTTGCAGAAGATAATGTGCAGATGCAATATTTTGTTAAAAAAAGATGACATCATCACCATAGGATTTAGCCTGTAGATATCTGATTTGTCAAATGTTTGGTCACTGTGCTATTAACGTGCTGAGCGACAAGGCTACTGACTATTATAGCAATGAAAATATCTGCACATCCCATTTTCCTATCCTTGTTACACTGGTGCTCTCAATAGAAACAGAAAATGTCTCAGTTCACTGAATCTTTGCTGCAGTGGGTTTGAGCGTGCTCAGTTCTGCTGTCTAGTCAGTGGCATATGGATGGGAATAGCCAATGTGAAACTGTTTAATTCTGATAAAAACACGTTTTCCAACTGAATATGTGGTAGGAAAGCTCAGTAAAGCAAATACAATGTTTTACACTTAATACTTTTCATTTGTTCTTCTATACTTGGGCATACACTGTATTCTAATTGGGGGTTTAGAAATAGATGTTTGCTGCCTGGCTTGGCTTAACAAATGCAATAAACAATAGCAAATCATTCAGGCTGTTCAGTATTGCATATTTTATAAATTCAGTGTTGTTCATCCATTCAAAACACAATCTATAACAACCAAAACATTTATGACTTATGATTAAATCATATTAGCATCAAATGCCTTAAGAACCAAGATAATTAATTGAATTTACCACTGATATTGATTATTGATCTTATAACCCTCAGGCTTGCTTTGACTTTAGGAACTATTACACACAAAGCTCTATTAACCCTTCAGTACCCCACGGGAGTAGCTTGGCTATATTGCACAATTACACACAGAGAGATTTACCTCTCCATCTGTCTCAAGCTCTGTAATGATATCACTTTGTCACATATCCTGGCCCATATTGATAAATCTGTCACATAAAGAACTGTTCTATCACTTTATTTCAAGCCCCCTACCTTTCACATTATCATGTGGTACACTTTCACATTATCATAGTAGCTTTGACCCTGAATTGTTATATGTGCTGTGCCAGTGGCATTTAGAATTACAAAAACAAATTAGGCAAAAGCTACAATACTATTTTCAGAGTTTGTTAATCTTTAATATACTGTAGAAAGATATACACAGCAATATTGGTAAGAAATACTGAATAGTAAAAGGCATAGCATTGTAGATTTTTTGCTAGAACTGTAGTCTGCATGCATTTGTCAGTTATTCCTGATGATCAGGCAATAAAAGGAGACCTCAAGTGAAAAAATAGACAGTATTTTGAAGAGAATAATAGTAACCACTTGTCTCAATGATTGTTTAGTACTATCCATAAGTTGCTAAAAGCTTCTTCTTGTCCTCTTACCATGGGCCCACAATCAGGCACTCAGTAATGATGGTGCATTTGTGGATCTGCTTTCCATTGCAGGGAGATAGAGAGCCTTTGGTGTAAATGCATGCAAAGCAGGAGGGCTGCCAAAATTGATGAGATACTGTGGGAGAGGGTCAATACATGTCTATGCTGTATTTGTCATAGCCGAATTGGGGCACTTCCTGTAATCATTTTACAAAAAATACTGAGCAATACTTTTGAATATTTTTGAATTTTAGACTGCCATAAATTGCCATATCATACTGCTACAAGAGAACTAACCCCCTGCTAAAAGCAGAGCAAAACTTTTTGCTCCTTCGAAATAACCCCCTCCTAGACTGAGAACCCCAGGCAATGCTGCTGGCTTGGAGGTGGCCTGGTTTGTAGAAAAAAAAAAATTCCACCGCAGAAGCCATGCCCCATGGCAGGTTTGAGATTGATGACTGGCTGATCTCAAGGCTTCCCCTATGGTATGCCCCAGCCAGCTGGCCATATCACCGGTTTTCTGATCGAGTTCATGTGCTCCCGCACCCTGCCTATCTAAATTAGTGGGAGTGAAAACGGGAGTACATGCAGCTACAAGGATGCGGGGGCTTTCACTGGAGACTACAGTGTCGTTGCAGCGGGCAGCAAAGAAGAATTTACTGGCAACCCCAAGAGTGTCACACAGCCAATCATCCCACTGTAGGATGCCCTGGGACAGGCTAGTGGCCATTCCTGGAGTCTTTTAGATTCTGCTGGCCTAACAGGGCTTTAATCCACTTTACAGCATTTTAACCACCTCCATTGTTGCTGGCCTGTTCCACCTTATTCTGCCCCTTGCTCCTGTGTGAAAGCAACCTCAGCAACCTCACAAACCCACAAACCGGGGATGCTGCTCCACAAAATCAGCCTGCACCCCTGCCCCTGCATTGAACAGGTAACATAATTCTTTTTTTTTTTTTTTTGAGCCAAGCTGAGTTTGAAGAGGGAGAGCTGTTCTAGAACATACATTTCATTCTGATGCCCTAATCCATTAAAACCATATGTATGGAAAACTACTTTTGATTTTCTGAGGTAAATTTGCAAAGTGTTTTTGTAATAGTGTATAATGTAATATGGTTTATTGAAAATGGTTATTGTACCAAAACTGGCAATTAACTGTACTACGGTAGCACTATTAAGGGCACCATTGTTTAAAGCACTCTCATATTGCACGTAGATCGGGGGATTACTTATCTATGTGTATCCAGTGATTTCAAAATACAGCACATTTTTAAGAGTCTCTCATTATCTTATTATCTTATTTTTCAGATTTTCATGTATCTTCACGTATTTGCATAGGCTTGCCTTCTATCTCTGTATACATATGGCAGAATCTAATATGGCAGATGTGCCTAGATTTGCCAAAAGTAGAAAACATAAATGTTTTTTTATAAATACCAAAAAGGATTAATTGTTTATTTTTTCATTTTAGAACTATAGCGGACACTAAACTGAACTGCTATAACACAATTTAATACTTAAGACTATTACATTTTTCAAGGTTTAATCCCATTAAGTTTAGTTAAGTTACTGTTTTATTTAATCTGTACAAAGACAAGAATGCCAAACCTGATTCTAAAAGAGACAGCTGTAAGTTATTGATAACCTATGCATTTTTCCTAAAGTGGTGTGATAAAGCCAGCAGCATCTGACTCAGCTTTTTCCTGAGAAAGGCAATTAAATCTAGATTGTTACATCAATAAATACTGCTCATTGTGGAAAATATATTTATGGGCAAATCAATACACTACATTAAATGTCCATTTCACTGATTTGGTCAGTGTCACCTTATTCTAAATGCAACACAATATAAATTACAATCTGGTACTCAAGTATAGTAAAAAGCAGAACCTCACAACTGACATATATGTCAAATCCTAAATATTAAAGCTAAAGCCTGAGAATCTGGAATCGGGTAATCCTCCCTCCACAGGACTGATCCCACATTGATAATTTAAAATGTGGGCATATACCTCTTTTAATTGCAGCACCCCATCATCAGCGCTTACCCATTCACACGCCACATGAAGCATTGGCCAATGGGATTCACCAGACCACTTACATTGCATTGCACATGCCCTTAAGGCAAAACCTATGCTTCATCTCAGGCACTATGGTGCTACTACACAGAAAGAACATTACAAGAACATAGGCTCAGTAACATGTGATATAAGATATTTTCTTAGCATGTTTACCAGATGGGCAATTTAATTTGCTAGGGCAGTCATGGCATCGGGGTTAGAGAATCGATCTTGTGACTAGAGGGTTGCAGGGTTGGTTCCCAGATGGGGCATGACAGAAATGCTCTTGAGAAAGGCACATAACCCCCAAGTACCCTGATGCCATGCCCACCGCTCCGGGCACACATTTGAATTTACTGGCCATTAGTCCAACCGCCGGTGCACTTGACTGGTGTGTTACACAGTGTGTGGTTATGTTGTGTGTTGCACATTTGTCTTTAACGGAAAGGGTGAATGTTCCCACACAAGATATTTGTCCTGGAGGCCTTGATTCTAAATTTTGAGAAATGATATCGATGTCAGAAAAAAGACAATACAAAAACGGTGCACCAACCGACAATCAAAGATGGGTGTACTCACCCCTGGGCAATACAGTACAGTGTGTAAAAACAGGAAACTGTGCAATTAGTGCGCTATCCTACAAATTGGGAGCACCCAAATTTTAGAAAAAATATATGCAAAGGTTTTTTTAGGTATTTAGGTTAAAAGCAAAGTAAATGACATAGGACAACTTAAAAAACAACAGTAGCTGGCACTCACACCCCCTTTTTCTGATCATGGCTGCTAAAGAAAACATATACAACATTCTTCTGCATTATGTTGCTATTGGCAACCTACACCAAAATACTAGATCAGCTCAGCATCTGCAAGACATTATTTTGCTACACAAAATTATACACTTTCAAAAATTCAATTGTAAGTGGACTTACCCTGTAAACCTTGATTTCTCTTAGCTTAATTTAAAAAACATTGTTCTATGTATAACCTGTAGCTAGGACTTGATATGTATTACATTATCCCTCAACTTTGTCCACCTGTCCACCTGTCATTCCAACATTAACATCTCTTTAACCTTTCCCTTTCCACTGGTACCTTTCCTTCCTCCTGTAACCATGCTGTTATAACTGCACTTATCAAAAAACCCTCTCCGGACCCCTCTACTCCCCCCCCCCCCCAGTTACCGCCCAATCTCGCTGCTCCCTTTCTCATCCAAGCTTCTTGAACAAGAAACGATGACAGAATCAGGTGGGTGCGAAGGGAGTGAAGCAGAGCAATACCCAAACATTACACAAACACATGCCCATAAATATTAACTCAGGTTCTTTCCCTCTACAGACCCTGAAGAAGTGATGGTGCCCAAGAGGAGGGTGGCCCCCTAAAAGTATGCATCAACCAGTTTGAGTAAGTATGTAAAAATATGTGTGCATATACAGGCACAAATGTGGATAAACAAGTGCTAATGTATATGTTTTTCTCTTTGCATGTGCCATGTTAGTCCCAGAGAATATTGGGACCACAACACAAATTTAAATTTTATATGTTTTGATAGAAAAAGTATATGTTTTTATTAATAATTGTTTTTTTAAACAGAAGACCAAAACAGAAGGTGACCAAAGTATGATCTGAGTAACAGTGGGTAGAATCAGAAGACATGACAACCAAGATACAAAAGGTAGGTTTGGTGAAGGACATGCAGACTACATGGGATGCCCTAGATAGAAGCAGGGGGAAGAAAGGTAAGTATGGCAAAGGCCCTGCAGACTACATGGGATGCCCTAGATGAAAGCAGGGGGAAGAAAGATAAGTATGGTAAGGGACATGCAGACTGCATAGGAGGCCCTAGATTGAACCAGTAGGGAAGAAAGGTAAGTCTGGTGAAGGACATGCAGACTACATGGGATGCCCTAGATGGAAGTAGGGGGAAGAAAGGTAAGTATGGTGAATGACATGCAGACTACCATGGGTACAGTGGTGGGGGGTGATGGGAAGCACAATAAAATAGCTGGATATAACAATATAAGGCATTTTCCAGAAAGCCATGTCATGCAAGGATACGACACACCAGGAACAATGGGCTCCACAGCAAGTTACATCCAAAAACAGGTAAAACTCGGCTTCCTAGACTATTTCTGCTGTATATTCCGTAATTGCTCGGCTAAACCATATGCGTGCGCAAAGCAAATACAGATGCTTACGCATGAACAAACGTTTCTCGGAACACAGCTGTGAATCATACGAGCATTCTCAATTTCCTGGTTACCAAGATCAGTTCCTGAATAAAGCGAACATTCACAGCAGGCTCTGAATCAGGCCCTATCTTTTCACAAACTCCCTTCTAGATTCCCTCTAGTTTGGTTTCTGCTCAAATCATTCCACTAAAACTGCACTCACCAAAGTCACCAATGATGTATTAACCATCAAATCCAAAGGCAACTACTCTGTTCTCATTCTTCTTGATCTATCATCTGCTTTTGACACTGTCTACCATGCTCTGCTTCTGAATATTCTTTCCTCTCTAGGAGTCCAAGGTCTAGCACGCTCTTGGCTTTCCTCCTATTTCTCTGATCACATATTTAGTGTATCTTACTCAAACACAACTTCCTCTCCCCATCCTTTGTCTGTTGGTGTACCACAAGGCTCAGTCCTAAGACCTCATACTTTTTTCAATATACACTTATGGTCTTGGCCAAGTAATAACACTTTTATGCAGAAATAGCCCTCTGGCGCAAATCTCTCTTACCTCCTCTCTCGCCTTCCTAACAGCCATTTCTTCCTTCATGACATCTCACTCCCGTAAACTGATCATGGACAACACTGAACTGATCATCTTACCACTGTATGTTGCCCCTCCCCTTTCTAACACCACAATCTCTGTAAATAATCTTAGAATAACTGCAAATCCTCAAGTGTGATGCCTGGGCATAATTCTGGACTCCTCTCTCTCATTCACACCTCACATTCACTCCCTAGCCAACTCCTACCATCTCCAACTGCATCCATCAAATTCCTTTCATGTGATTCCACTAAAATGTTAATGCATGTTCTGGTCATATCCCTTGACTTGACTACTGCCACATGCTACTTTGCGACTTACCAACAAACAGACTGGCACCTCTCAGTTTTACCTTCTAATACCAACCTTTAAAAGCTCTCTCCAACCAGGTCCCTCCCTACATCTCATCTCTAATCCAGTGTTACCTACCCAGACACAAGCTCTGCTCTGCCTTGGAGATTCTCCTGTCTTCCTCCCTGGTCACCTCCTCGTACTCTTGCCTTCAAGACTTCTCCCATGCCTCTCCACTTCTCTGGATTGAGCTTCCCCACTTAATACATCTCAAACACTCCAAGCCTTTAAAAATGCCCTAAAAACTCACCTCTTCTGACAAAATTGGACATCATCTTCCACAGAAGCACACTCTTGTCTCTCGCTGTTCATACAGCTGATGCGGTAATCCTGTGGTGAAGCTATCCCATTGAGTCCCTGTAGGTGACTCAATGGGAAGTGGTAATGGTGAAGTGGTAATGTTACTTTTAAAGTATTTTAACCTTTGCTAAGCTTTATTTTCTGTATATTATAGTATATTATAAATTATTTTTATATCTTATTTAGAATAAAAGAACATTATTTATTATTATGCTCTAATCTCAATAAAACAAACCTGCATATATTATCATAGCCCTGCCTTGGGCATTAATTCGTAAAATATGTGGTAATTGGATATGTCTTGGGTATGTCTTGGCCACTATCAAAACACTCTACTTACCTCTATCCGCCTTGTCCCATCTTACCTCCGCTCCCCTCACCTCTACCTATATCTACTTTTTACCACCTCACCTCTACCCATCACTTTGCTGTCTACCTCACTTCTGCTCATCCCACCTTTGTTCAACTCTTTTTTAATAAGCTCTGCCCACTCACCTCTGCTCAATTCTCCTCTCCCTGTCTTACCTCTGCCCTCCCATTCCCATCCATCTCTTCCTTTCTCCCCTTTACCCACCTCACCTCGACTCACCTCTGCCTACCTCTACCAACCTCTGTTAACTCTGCCTTCCTCACCTCTTTCCATTTAACCCCTGCTGAAATGACCTTTCCCTGACTTTCCTTTGTCCACTCTTTCTTACCTCGGGTAACCTTACCTACTCCATTTCATTTCACCCCACCTCTTCCTGCCACCTCTGTTCACTTTTGCATATACATAAAGACATTCGCAACCTCCCTTTTTTTGTAGCCCCTTGAAGTGAAGGGTAGTGTTTTGGAGTGGAGAGCTCTGCTCAACTAAAATGCTCATGCACCACATAAGGCAAGGAGCTTCTTACTGGAGAGCTCACCACATTCTTGAAAATTACCGGATCTTGTTTAGCTTACTCGCCTAGAATCTCTCATATAAATGATGTATGATTATATGGTTATGTTTAATATATATATATATATATATATATATATATATATATATATATATACTGGTGAATAGTCTCTGTTTTTTAATAAATAAATATATATATATATATATATATATATTCTAGTCTCAGCTTCTACTTTCAGTGTGTTTCCAATGATGTAAAAAGGGCTCAACTTGTGTAAAAATGTCATTGCTTACATTCAGCCTGTCGACCTGTCATTTGCCATTAAAGCAGCAGGAGGATCAAGGAAAACAGCAGAGAACCCTTTAGATGTGCAAGACCTCGAATGTTTAACCATTCAGAGCCCTGCACTTCTAAGGAGATCACCAGTGCCTTTCTAGAGCTGATGCTTTGCAGTTATTGATCTTGGATTCCTCATAGTGGTGGAGACAGGCTGAATGTAAACTAAGCAGGAAGCCCTTATAACATTTCTGGAAACACAGGTCAAGACGAAGCTGGGCTTATTAGGTTATAAAGGCAAAGCTTTATTGGATCTATTAAATGAGCTTATGTGTTTAAGAAGGCTCTAATACATAAACGCCAATGATGCTGGTAAGATCAGAGATTGTTTATGTGCTTTAATAAATACACTCAGTCAAACTGCATTTTTCTTTCTCCCACAAGGAAACCTTTCCAATTTAGATATGCTCAGGAAATCACTCTAGGATGACTGGAGAGATTGCTTTATTCACTTTACGTCTACAGTCGCAGTTCACTTCCCTTTAACAGTATCCACTTAATTGCAGACAATTGAACTCACAAATATAATATAATTCACATCATGCCTCAGGGATACTCTGTTTTATCGAGTAAGTTTGATCTTTGAAGAAGTCCAGAAAGCCTAAATTATGAAAGAGGGAAAACAGTAGCAACAATGTGAAATGCTGCCTTTGAAACTTAAAAATATAGGTCAACTCCATTCTCCCAGAGTAGTTTCATCACTTATAAGTAGAAAATTAACATTATGCCAAATAACAGGATGACAGATAGCCTTAAAACTGTTAAGATAAATAAAATGTTATATGGTAGCTTACTGCTTCTGACTTTACAGTTTTAGGAATATAAGTAAAGAAGTGTCCAGAATGTAAAGTTGATAATGATTGCACAGTGGGCCTGATTTACTATGGTCATAAGCTTTTTCACAGGGCCATCGATCTCTCGCCTTACATGGACTTTGCAGAGTATTTTATCATTAATTTAGTCAGCACACATCCCTGTGGTCATAACAGCCTATTTCCCTAAGCACATCCCTGATTCTCAAAGGTACACTAAACTAGGTATAAATATTTTTTTCACAGGGAAGTTGTAACTTAATATGTGCTTGCCCATTTTAAATTTGACAAATATTAGTTTTATATTGTGTTTTGAAATAATCAATTCTCAAATTTCAACACTTATTTCTAATAAATCAGATCCAAAATACATGCTTGGGTGTCAGTGTAGTTTAGTAAGTTTTAAATGATTAAAGAACACAGAACAGCATTTACTTAACACATTGAACCCAATGTACATAATTTAATGGCCTTCCAGGAGGGTTAAAAACGTAAGATGGAGCCTTTCCATCATTACAAATGCATTGTATTGTGATAACATTTATAATTGGCCATACCTTTCCAGCAATAGGTCTATATCCTCTAACCAAATAACACTGATCACATTCAGACAGGTTCCTTTTAAAGGTGTTTGAATACCATATAACAAGATTATATTATACAAAATGTATCAAAATCTGCATATCTTTTAAATATATCCTGTCTGCACTTTATTTTGTGAAATGTTGCAAAAGCTTGTCAGAGATGCAAATAAAGGTTGTGAAGGCACTCCAAATCTAACTGGGCTCTGCAGCTTTCAGTTTCAGTTAAAGAACTACTGCAACACAATTCCAGCTGTACAATCAAGCAAAAACCTAGGTTTTCCAATGAATTGCTTTATGCTGTAAACCTTTGATGAATGGCAAACTGTACTCCATAGCTTGCTGACCAACATGAAAGAGCTCCAGGAAACTAGGCAAAAGTCATCAAATCATATGGTAACTTACTATATGGGTGATATTTACTAAACATCCAGCTTACTTATATCATGACAAGGTTTAATATCTACCTCACGAAAAGTAACAAATTGCTTGATTGCTTCCATGGTAAGAATAATAAAAGATCACAAGAACGTTCTACCCTTATAGTGTCTACAATTATAAAACTTTCTTGTGTGGCTTCACCGCATACTTTTGGGACTGACTGATGCTTGTTCCTCTAGATCATCCATGACTAAGGACCATGCAGCAGCCTTTTCTAGTTTATTTAGCCAGGAATTTAAATCACAAAAATAATCTGTATGAAGATCTAGCTATATACTGTACATTCCCTGAACAGGGAGGACCCGGGTCTATCACTTGCTGAAGAATTAATCATGTTCAGTAATTAAACCCAACCTGGATAACTACCAACTAGCATAGTTGTACATTGCTCCTGGCTGCACCTTAAATTGAACCCTAAATCCATTTAAACATGCCGAAATTCGTAAAGTAAACAAGTAACAAGTAAACAAGTGAAGTAAACAAAGTACAGGACAAGAAACAAAAATTTTCCATAGAAACATATATTTTACCCTATCCTACATGTGTTTATGACCAACCTGTGTAATTACTATGTAACAGTATCTACATGGGGGAAAATTATTATTATGAATGTTATGAACCAGTCTGTTTCATTTATGCATGAGCAAAATGGTCTTTTTTATGAACAGCAATTACTTTAGACATGTAAAGGGGAAAAGAGCAAATTCTATTAGCAGATGGAAAAAACAATGTTTTGCTGCATGGTACTTAGCTATGGTATAACTTCTGTAGACATGCCATAGATATCAGCAACCATCACAACCATTAAACTTACTGGGATTCCTATGATGATCTAATAGCAACATTCTCGGAAAATGGCTCCCCCAAATTGACAGGATAGTGCAGAAAACCTTATTATTCCTGTTGAGCTGTCAACAACATATATCTGAAGACTAGACTAGAAGTTGATTTAATAGACATGTATGTCCATGGAATAATGGACAATATGTCTTTTTTCAACAATATTAACCATGTAACTATGACAGCATAGCATCAAATATGCAACAAAAACTTTGCAACAGCTGTATACAATCATAGCCAGCTATTCCATTATGTCATATAAATATGTGGATGCTCACACTTTTGCATGACTGCAAACCATTTAAATAACAAGGCAAAGCCATGCATGTACATAGAAAAGCGATAGAATGAAAGACAAGTGTTGAATGGATACCTCCTCTGATAGTTAAGGTAATCCAAATTGAAAACCTAGATCAATAACAATGAACAGATGTGGGAGGAAGGCAATAATACAGAGCCTTCAACTAAAATGGAACTTTGCAGGTGCATTTCATCTGCAGCTTTTTAGGCTACCGTGAGTTCCTAACAGATGTTACTGGGACCCCTGTAGTTTCTCATTAACACTGGCAGCAGTTCCAGGAGACCCAAATTAATATTCAAAGAATTCTCACTTAGCGATAATTACAACTAATATTTAATTAAGAGCGCTGAGGTTTTTGTCTGATTTCTTAGTATTAAGTTGCAATATTGTATGTTACACGAAAAGGCCATTCCCCAGTGATCCTTGGATCCCAATACTGCTGCTGTGAAGGTTGTAAGTCCTTATAAAGAAACTTGCTGCCAAAATAAAGAGAGGGGGAGGGGGAGCAAGAACGAGAGACAGCATGGCAGACAGTCAGCATTTGCTAAATGATTTGGACAGAAATTTAATGAAAACCACATTTCAACTCCAAAATATGCATTACGTGGAAGAGTGTTAAATATAGTTTATTGCCTTTCTTCCCTGAACCCGAATGAACCAGAAATAAGGAAAATAATATGCTTTACAGGGAGTTCTTCAATGCTCAGAATGGTAATTTTAAAGCCAGGCCTGAAACGAATCAAAACATATTTCATTCCCTTGCCGTCTGGGCTCAGCAAACATGAAAGTTTGGAATAATAAAAAAAAAAAGATACGATTTAAGACAGGGCTTCACGGTTTGAATCTATTTTGGGTTTTGTTAAACATTCTGAATGCAAACCGAAAGAAAAAAAAACTTATAGTCTTGACATTATTTTTCCTCTGCTACGTTGCATTACTCCTTTATGTGCCGGCACCCGTATTACCTCTAGCTGACAAACTGCCTTTGTATTAGATTTGTTTTCCTGTGTTCTATGGTTCCTGCCAACAGCTTTGCATATGTAAAGAACGCCTCTCCTACAGTAGTTAAATGAGCCAAGCAGTGTCTTTTTCCTCAGGGCATGGAAACAAAGAGGAGAAATGCAAAATTACTCTGTAAACCTGCTGGTTAGAAAAGCAACTCGGCTAGATGGATCAAGCAAAACAGAAAAACACTGCTGCATTTCCTACCATCTCCCTCCTGTACGTGAGCAGCAGCAAGAGCTGTCTAATATGACCAGTAAGCCAGCTAGCAGTAGATTAAGCCAACAAGCAGAAGCACACCTGCAGAACGTGAAAAGCCATATTCAGTGGATAAAGAAAGTAAAAATACCTGCTGTACCATCCTGCTCCCTGTCTTCTCCATAAACTTAGAAGCTGTTTGAGTCCCAGGCCCTGCAGCATCTGCCCAAAAGCGAGCATCAATTATAGATGAAGACGTGCATATTCAGTGTAATGTGTGTATAAGTGTGGATGGCAGGGGTGTTGTGCAAGTGGGGGAGGTATAGTAAAGCCTTACTGACCTCCCACTCAACATCTGACTGCTCCTAAAACCTAATCCAGATGGGACTCTTTGAGCTCGCTGCGGCTCACTTCATCAATCACGGCAAGGCACGCCTCTGTGTATCCTTGCCTGAGCCTATAGCGCACTGCTGAAAAGATGATTACACCAAAAAGAGCTGACTGAATGGGATTTTTAGCCTTTACATAGAATTAGGTAAATGATAACACCAGAGAAATAAAATAAAAACAAAATAAAGACCTGTTTTATATGAATCTAAATGTCATATAAAAGAAGATGATCATAACAGTGCAAGCAGAAGCTTAACTATATCTACTTTTATAACAGTATGACCCATACTCGAGGTGACCAGAACGACTGAGCTCATAAATGAAATGCTTTGCTAGGAGGAGGAAACAATAGATATGCAAATAGGTCGTTTAAAGAACATTTCTTGTCTATACTGAAATTCTATGGTTTGTCATAGTGGAGCTGTTGAAATCTCTTCTTCTAACCTTTTCCAGTCCCACTTGTAATGCTAAAACAGATTCTAGTATGCAGATTAGATGATTCCTTAAACTGGGCTTCCAGGCTTATTTGTTGTTTACACTTGCTCTGTTGGAGATCCCTGACTTAGGGGGAGGCATGCGTGTCTGTTATCACCTCCACAACTGTATGTGCAGCTGTTATAAAGAAAAGATTTTTGAGGAGCCATTATTTCTAGCAAAAGACTCAAGCCTCAGTAGCAAATACATGACCTAAGGATGGAGAAGTGCTGTGTTGCAAGGCATTCCTACACAGCATATGTAACATGATTAGAAGCAGTGACAGATAGCTACTCTACTGGCATGTGTCCATTGGACCACCTTTAGCTTTGAACTGTCTTTTTCCTATACAGCAGCACACAAGATGTATTGCTTTATCCAGCATCTAGGAAATTATTAAATGCTAATGATTAATTAAAACAATCTCCTAAATGCCACATATTTAACTACTGTATTACTAAGTAGAGTCAGCCTGCTATATGTAATTGAGGACTAAATGAGAAAGGTAAAGACACATTTCACTTTTTCAAATTGGGTTATGAATAAAAGCAGAAAGAAAGAAATTGTTGTGAGAAGGGTTTTAGGCTCTGGGTTCTATTGTGGGTCTGCTTAATAATTTTCACTATCCTGGGTGTTGGTCCACTTCAGCGGGGCATCCGAGATCAGATCCGAGACCCCCCCAAAAGCCCAAAAAAACGTACCTTTTCGGCGACGGACAAGCGACAGACAACCCGCCGCCGCCTCCCGCGCGTCCCTCTTACAGGGTGCGCGCCCGTGACGGCCATTCACAAACGGCCGGCGCGGGCGCACACTGCTAGAGGGGCGCGCGGGAGGCGGCGGCGGCTGATCCGTCGCTGATAAGGTAGGGTTTTTTTGGGATTTTTGGGGGGGTTTCACCCCGCGGGACATCCCAATCTCGGATGCCCTGCGGTGAGGGAGGTGATCGGCCCGGGAATCTTATAGATTCCCGGGCCGATCACCCCTGGGTGTTGGTCCACTTTAATGAGGCCCTTCAGGTCTCTAAATTGATGCTCCCTTCCCCAGCCATGAGGCAGAAGGAGGGTTAAAAATATCCCTTACTTGGTTCCAGAATTGAGCACTTTTCTCTGGCACTTTCACTGGCTGCTTTATAGAGCAGCATCATCACTAAATTCACCAGTTTGAATTGCTTATCTGTTAGAGAATGAGCTGACAGGGCATGCCCAGGAAATATGAGAGAGCTAATTGTTCTTCGGGGGAGGATTCTCTGGTCCTTGCCAGGGCCATTCTTGCCTTGCCTTCTGGCTATGTGTGTGTGGCACCCCCTGCATTTTACTGGACTGCCCCCAGGGTACATTAAAGTGGACCAACACCCAGGGGTGATCGGCCCGGGAATCTATAAGATTCCCGGGCCGATCACCTCCCTCACCGCGGGACATCCGAGATCGGGACCCCCCCAAAAGCCCCCAAAAACTCACCTGATCGGTGGCGGCAGCGGCCGCCGCCGCCTCCCACGCGCCCCCGCGCCGGCCGTTTGTGAATGGCCGGCGTGGGCGTGTGCACTGTCAAAGGGGCGCGCGGGAGGTGGCGGCGGACGCGCTGTCTTGTCCGCAGCTGTCACCCGCTTGTCCGTGGCTACGCGGGAGCGTGGTGAGGTGAGTTTTGGGGGGTTTCTGGGGGGTTTTACACAGCGGGGCACCCCTAATCGGGGTGCCCCCCTGAAGTGGACCAAAACCCAGGATAGTCAAAATCCTGGGTGTTGGTCCACTTTAAACACCATGGACTATGTCCTGGGGAAAGTGCATGTGAAGAAGGGGGGTTCAGCACTGACAGAAGCAGATTGTGGCTGGGAAGCATGTCTATATAATAAAAAAGAATTTCTAATCTTGGATCAGCAAAGCTGGTGGCAGGGATAAAATGGGCCAGAATTTAGCTCCAAAGTTATTGGCCCAATTCTAAAAAGTAATCAATAATGAATAAAGGCAACTAATGAGCAAGACGCCCCTAAAATCTAATCATTTAAAATGTAAAGAGTGAACATATTACTGTAATGGAGAGCTGGAATCAATAGTCATGTTTTCTTAAAGGAACAACACATGTGCCTAAATAGTATATATGTATATAAAAACTATAGATTTTCCTACAGACAAGAGCTGACATGTAGAAGTTCCCCTTTTAAAGTAACATGCTGTCCTTAACTGTCAGTGACCAAATGAATGTTACCCTGTAATTTAAGATTTCCTCTGGGGGAGGCACTTGTCAGTAATTATCTGTAGAGCATTACAGAACTGGGGATTTCATTAAATGCTGCCCAAATTAATGATTTTCCATAGCAGATTACTCAGCAATGACTGCATCAATTTCAAAAGTATAACCCATTTTCTGTGTTATTTTGTGATCTCACAGTAAGATATGGGAGCCATTTCTGTAGTGTCATATACAATAAAGAAAACATCTGCTTGGTTTCTATAGGCATTAAGGTCCTTTTCCATTTTTTTTTTACAAATCAGCCTATTACCTAAAAGTGACAGTCATAAGTAATGGTGTACTGTAAACAGCAGGCAAAACAACACTGCAGCACTATAATCCCAGAAGTGCAGAAAACCTTTAAATCAAATCTAATGGCAGCTGTGAGCAATATCCTATTTGTTAAAAAAAATGAACAAATCTCAGGCCACTACAGACATGATGTTTGCTAGGGGTCCAACCTGTATGTGCCATTTGACTATTATATTGTAATAAGGCACTCTGGAAGTAACTCTTATTCAAAGCAAACCCAGGTGGCCTCATGTATAACATTTAGGAACCATATTGCTACACATAGTATGGGAAGTAGGTAAGAAGGTGTAGCTAGGGACTGATCAGGAAAAATATGTGTCCGTTACCATAAAGGAGCTCTTTTGGGACAAATGTAATAATAATAAGAAATAATATAAATAGCAAAAAGTAGCTGCTAATTATATAAGCTGCACCAAAAAAAGTTCAGCAAAGCTTGATTTCATTCAGTGGAGACTGAGTGTGAATGTACTATTCTTCTGCTACAGGAGGGGACTGTCTTCCGAGTTGTGATGAGTTTTGATGAGCTTTGGATCTGGGTTGAAGCCAGATTCGACCTGGATAACACTGGATAATCGGTCCAAATCACCCCCTTCCCCACTGCCACATGATCCTGGTCAAATCATCTATAGATTTTTCATCCTGATATTTTTAATTAAAGAAATTTGCCCCCCTCATGGGCTACTAGCTGCTTAGTGACCTAAGGGGCAGTTGTGGCCTAGAGGTAAGGGAGCGTACTTGTGACCGGAGGGAGGTTCGAATCCTGGTCCTGGGACATGACTGAAGTGCTCTTGAGAAAGGCACCGAACCCCCCAACTGCTCCCCGGGCATGTGTACACTCACTGCACGGATGGGTTAAATGCAGAGGATGAATTCCTATGTGTGCTCAAGCATACAATGGTCATCTATGCATTAATTATTAATTATTATAATGCTGGTCAGCCTGATAGCTGATTAAATCCCTCCAGTAAATCTCTCCAGTATTTAGTCACATAGGGAGAGAATGTAATATTCCCTCCTCATTATGATTAAACTTGGCAGGATGCCAAGGTAGAGGCAGGGGGAACTGTGACCCTCTCAACTCCAGATGCCAACAGGACAGCTGCTAAAGCCACTGCTCCCACTATCAGAAGACTTGCTTAGCATTTATATAAACATATTTTGTGTGGTGCTTTTTTTCTTTATTACCTAAGAACTGGTAATGAGCCCCTATACCCATTCATAGGGCAGGAGGTTGACAAGCCACCTGCCAGACATGCCAGATGGTTGGTTTACCCTTACCCCCTCCCCCATTACCTGCACTCTCACAGACAAGGGGTGTCCAAGTCTAGGGGCAGGCAATAAGTAAATCTCATATATATATATATATATATATATATATATATATATATATATATATATACACCCTGTTAGCTTCACTGCTACTGCTTGGTAATTCCAATGTAATTTTGGAACAGTATTAGACATTGCTAGGTTTTCCTGTTTCACTGGCCTTAGAGCATGAATGACTGCAAATACTTGCTTGCAGTATCATGAATATTGAAAGTCACTGCAGTCAATAGCAAATGAGACAGAGCGCGTTACTACAGAGACAATGAATGGAAGTGAGGAGAATGGTCATCTTTGGTGTTTCATATGCAATACTGAAGAATGATTGTAAAATATTCAGCTTACCGTGGCATATCTGATCATTGCTATTGCTGACATCGCTGCTTTATAAGAACAGAATAACTCATCCTCTCACATTCTATACTCATTCTATACTGCACTTTATGTCTGATCGTTTCTTTCTCAATTTAACACCTTCTAGACAGTCACACATGCTGTGGTCACTTTCATTCATACTAACCTATTCAAATACAGACATATTAACTTCTCCTATTCCTTTCATTTTAAGGAATAATCAGCACCATGGTCTGTATTATTTGATTTCATTCAATACATAAATACAGGCTCAGAAAAAAACATTAAGTTAATGGACATAAAAGATTTGTCATTTACTTACTGTACTGCTCAGTGACAGATCAATAGACAGTAGTGCAAGGAATGGTATTAATCTGCAATGTCGCTGTGACCAGTCCTAGATGTGCACCTGCATTTTGGATGGAAAATCTTTTATTTATCATTAATACATTGATTGAATTTTCCAGAGCAAATATGAGATTGGAGGAAATTGCTTGAGTAGCAAGATCTATTGGCTCCCTCAAGTCCCTATGTGTCCTCCTACATTTAATAAGCCACCTCTGGCTCTGTTCCATGCTATTTTTATCTTGCCAAAGCTATGCTTAAGGGTAAATAATTTTTGATTGGGTTAGAACAACTCTGTTTTTAGCAAGTCCAACATCCAGGAAATGTATTTTATTTGGCACTGTGACAGTCAGGACTCTGGGGAGCAACCATGGTTAGCTGATAAACTGGCCATTATAATCCCAGAATTGAACATCACCAAATTTATTATGGTAAAAAAAGTTGTAATAGTTGAATTATGAAAGGTGGGAGAAGAAATAATTAAAAGACTCAAACCCAAGGATTTGGCTACAGCAACTAAACATATTTTTATTTCTATAAAAAAGGGAATAGGAATCTGGTTGCCATGGGAACTGCTAACATAGCTACATTGTTATTATATCACATGCGCAGAAACTCTGACATTGTTGTCTAAGGCACGGCCATTTTTATTTTAGCCAGGTTGGGGTTTACTGTGCGTAGCCCAGCCAGCTGTTGGCAGCTATGCATTATACTTGTGGGAAAAGCTCTAAAACAAAAAAATGCTAAATTCACCTTTTCCCTTCTGCGGATGATCGCTTTTAGTCAGGCACTGTGTCTCATACCTGATTGTCTGATTGAGGCCCCCGCCACACGAGCAATCAATGGTGACACAATCCTTCACAGCATCCAGAGCACGCCCACTCTATTGACTGCAATGTCAAGCCCCCCTACATTCACAACATCACTGTGAGGGAAGGCAGGGGGTGGCCAACCATTGTGGAGTTGCCTATGACTTGCAATCAGGCCCAGTGGCATGGGATTCGATCTGATGAAGAGTGCTGGACTAGCAGTGATCACCTGCTATGGACAAAAGGTAAGTATATTCTTTTTTAAGCCTGGACAATTGCTTTCAGTTTGTAAAACTATATGTAGTCAAACTATAGTAAGAGGTTTTGAGGCCTATGTAGATGAACTTCTAAATATGTCCCCTTGGGAACTGCAACCTATTATTGTCTAAGGCTCTGTTCATACCTCTACATTTTCGCTGCATTGCAAAGCAATAAAAATACAACACTTTACATTATTCTATATGGGATAGTTCACAAACTAAAGCGGTCCTTTATATGTTTCCCCCACCCTGTACATATAGATTGATCACATTAAAAATCATCCTACCTGCATCTACTGCATGCTATGAGCCTTTAAACATCCAAGATGGTGGCTCATGGGACATCAGGCAGCCTGGACCTGGGCTGCCCTAATTATAGCGCCCAGGGAGCAGTTGCAGGGTTAGGTGCCTTGCTCAAAAGCACTTCAGTCATGTCCCAGGACCGGGGATCGAACCTGCCACCCTCCGGTCACAACTGCCCCTATGCAGTGGATAAGTGTGAATGTAGCTTAAAGGTAAATGCAGGTACAGATTAGATGGCCTTTAAAAGCTTGTCACTGCTTCAGTATAATGTGCTAACGCACAACTTTAAACAAACAGTTTCTAAATGCAAAACTGAAAATGCAATGTGTAGCTTTTCTACATACGCTCTCTTCCCTCTATGTATGTAGGGGGGAGGGGGCATCAAAGCAGGTTGCATAATGCGATTTTTCATTCACATTTTACAGCAGATTACTATGGCGACAATAATGAAGGAAAAACCTGGGATAGATCTGTTCTAAGAATTAAAATTACTTTGCTTGTTCACTATATTTAGTTTGATAGGTGTCTAATTAAACTGTAAAGCACATAAGGACATTTAACTGGCAGAGGGACAACATAGGCCATGTGCCATCCTAATACTAAGTAAGGCTTAGGGTTAAAAATGGAACTGTTACCCATGGCAACCAACTAGGTGCTTTGCTTCACTTTCCTAGAGTACACACACACAGGCATGAACATTTTCCACGGAGACTGAGACATTTCCCACACATTTGGATATTACAGACTTGTGGTAGTTAGTAGTTAGTAGTTTGTAGTTTGTCTAAGGGGGCAAATGAAGCAGAAAGTTAATACAATAAAATAAGACAACTGCCAGGCCCAAGGTCTGATTATAGAATAAGCATGTGTATTATGATTGTATAATGTATTGTCCAAGACCTGGGTGAGTGCCACTCAGACTGTGTTTTGTGTATTCCAGTTTTATGGGGGGGTTCTGTTTGTGGTACTTCCTTCTTTGAAGTCAAAAGCCTTTGTAGCAGCAGGATGTGCTGTCGCTGGACCCACCATAAAACCAAAACGAAGATAAGAGACCTGGGAGAGAAATGCCCTCACTAGGTGGGGTCGGGGAAGGGGGGAGGGTCACAAGTCAGAAACCTAAATCAGAAAGCTGGGTCACAAGCCTGTGGCAAACGCTGGACATAAGACCTTAAGCAACAGCTGGAGACTGACTCACAAGGACTGCTACGCCATTATAATGTAAGGACTTTCTTTTTATTTGCTGAACTGGTCTTGTTGTACTCTTTTATGTATTTTTGTACCTGTATGTCATTTGTTTCTGTATATTACATCTAGCACTGTGATACCTTTTTATCAGATTAAATGTTTAATTAATCAGCTCTGGCCTTTGATCTCTAAATATATGGGCTCACCTTTCTGAAGGAAGCTCTGGTGAAACACGTTTATCAAAGGGTTAATTTAGTGACTTGCTGGGACTAGTAGTACATACCCAGGGGTCTGGTGGCTTTAACCCTTGCACCATCACACTCTCATTAGCGTCTTGGCTAGGCTGATAAAGTGCGATCGTGACAACAACTCGCTCATGAGCCCCATTTGTGTTGCTTTTGTGTTGCTTTCACTCTTTGGTCCAAGGATGCCCACAGATGATCACTAGGGTAAGCTCTTTTTGGTATCACTAACCCACAGGTTCAATCCCTATCTCATATTGCTTCATGGGACTGCAATGTTTATTGAAAGGTATGTGATTTGATTCCCTGTTCTATAATTTGTACTTTAACCCTTTAAGTTCCAGCCTACCTGCAGCATTTGTCACTCTCTATTGCCAGACCATGTTTCACTATTTTGCACTACACATGTTCAACTGTCATTTTTGAAAGGATTTCCAGGGATTATATAGTTTTTTTCAGCAGAGTCTGGGCTTTAACATGAAATGTCTTGTTTGTAATTTTTAGGTGTATTCTCAATATTTTTACGTGAAATATGTGAACAAAAATTAAAATGACATCACAATGATGTCACCTGGCCCAGGGGGCAGGGCTAGCAGTCGCGATCGAGGAAGTGGGGGGAGAGGGCATTTTCTGCCCTCTCTTCGCCACCGAAGAGGCTGGGGGGGGCAATCGGAGGCCCCCCCCCCCAGTGAAGAGAAGACTCGGCGGGAGGCAGCACGGCCATAGGTAAGCAAATGTCCTTTTTTATTTTTTTTTTTACAGTTAGCAGCTGCTGCTGCCGAAGCGGGGGTTGGCCTATTCCGGGGGCTCTCCTGGAGCCATTCGACCCCCCACGGGGGAACGGATGGCACCAAATTAAAGAGGAGACCCAGCCGGATCCAACGAGGGGTCAGGTGAGTATTTTTCATTTTTTTTTTTTAAACTAGCAGCGGGGAAAGTCGAGCACGTAACACCTACGGGCTTGGCACTTAAAGTGGACCAACACCCAGGGGGGATCGGCCCGGGAATCTATAAGATTCCTCTACCGATCAGATCCCTCCCCACGGGGCACCCGAAATCGGGATGTCCCGCGGGGAGGAACCCCCCAGGAGACCCACAATCCTTACCTTACCGGCGATCCAACGGCGCATGCGCGAGACGCGGCCGCGTCTCTCGCTTCCCTCTAGCAGGGCGCGCTCCCGCGCCGGCCGTTTTGTGAATGGCCGGCGCAGGCGCGCTCCCTGTTAGAGGGAAGCAAGAGACGCAGCCAATGACAGCGCTCTGGTATGCGCATCCAAGCGGCTTTGGACGTGCATACCAGAGCGGCTCTGAGCGCTGTCATTGGCCGGACGAGGTCACGTGGGAGCGGGGAGAGGTGAGTTTTTGCGGCGATCGGGGGGGTTTCACACAGCGGGGCACCCCCGATCGGGGTGCCCCCACCTAAGTGGACCAACACCCAGGATAGTCAAAATCCTGGGTGTTGCTCCACTTTAAGGCCCAGCCAAGCCAGCACGTAGGTATTACGTGCTTGCCAACAAAAGGGTTAAACATTTCCACTTAACCAACCTGCCGGTGCTGGCTCTCCTTCTCACCATCATTTTTAAATGCTATTTTGTAAGCTATGGGTTACACAGCTGAAATTTAAGGGTAACATTAAACTGGACCAAAAGTCTGAAAATACTTTTAGATTAGAAAGCAAAAAAGAGCTAATAAACACATGCTCCAGCATGCCTGTAAAATTCAGCATTCTGCACAGCAAGGGATCCTTGCTTCCTTCTATGTGTGCCTGTTGTGTTTGGGGAACCTGATTGGTTTGCCTGCGGTCACATGCAGAGAGGGCAAGCAGGGAGAGACGCATGGATGCTCTGCAAGAGGTGAGTTTATTAACTTTATTTCAACACATTTAACATTTGGGTGCCCCTTAGGGACTTTGCTTGATAGGCTGAAAGTCTAGTTGATTTAGCACCATTTGTAAAAGTGCTCTTTTAAAAACTGTGTTATATGGAGCCCTAGGTATAAAATGAAAGGAAATTACTTGTTTTACTGCTAAAAAAAAGATGGGGCGCTCTTTTTTCATCTGGGGTTGAATCACCCCTTCAATTTAGTACCTGTATGCTACTTTTTTGTCTACCTAGGGGTAGATTTAGCACAGGTTTAAAAAGAGCACTTCTTTTTTATCATTATCCTAAAGTGACATTTTTACAAATTAAGCTGAGCCTTCATTTTTATTAGGAGAGGTTAAAATCATTGTCTGGGGGGGGGGGGGGGGGGGGATTGTAGTACCCTCTACCTATTTGCTTTCAGTGGACAGCCTCCAGAATAAATATCACACACGTACATGTTGCTGGACCAGATCGCTGAGACACATACGTTTTACTGCGCAGGACTATGAGGAAGTTGATGCAGCAGAGGATAGGTGAGTATAGAATTTTTCTATAGTTTTAGCCCTGACAATAATTACCAGTGTAGGCAGTTTTCTAAATGAAAATGGACAAGCAATGGCTTTGGGCATGTGAATGGAATTCAATATTGCTTCATTTGTGACCAAACAACCTACATTGCCAAACATAAAGGGACTTTCTATTTAATGATATCCCTAATGAGTGTGGTAGGCAAAAGCCAGTAATGCTGTTTGGGTAGCTGCATCAATACATGAAGTGAGAATGATGCTGTATCAGCATACTTTAAGGGTATGTGGTCATTATGATAAATTTATTTATTAGTAAATACCACCTGTACAGAATCTGCAAACAATACCAAAAATAATGCTTAAAATGTCAGCAAAAAAAATGTCCTAACTTGAGTGTCTTTCTTTTATAGCAATATTAATTTCAATAGTGGTCTTTCATGTCACAGATACAATAAACATTATAATGCTTATATAATTGCTTGCTTTGCCCTATGTAACTCAAATATTAAAAATTGTATTCTAATATATTATAAATAATATTTATGTGAAAGGTATTCACATACGCATAAGTAAAATGATGTATGTTTTTTCCACGTCTTTGTCTTTTTAGCAGTTAAATGTGCCTATGACCTTGATAAATGAGATGAACTGCAATAAACAGCAATATGTATCTGTCACGCTACGGATGGTAAGGGCAATTTTGATTGGTCATTTTAGGTTACATTTGATCTGTACTATCTGCACCTAGAAATAAATTATTTCTCATATGTCTGCACTGTAATCCATCATACAAAAGTAACATGTGATGTGATTAAACGACATGGCCATATCTGTTAAATCTCTATTTTTGCTTTGCATGCACATCATAGTGCTTTTTATCATGATTTAAGTATTCTCTTTTTATCAACTACAAACACTACCTACAGTTCTTGATTACAAGGAGCGAATGTTTGTGTTTATATCTTGTGAAACATATGTTACAAAATATATTATATCAAATTTTTGCTTGCTGTTCAGATAACACAGCTTAATGTAATAAAAATAAATCTAACCTGTTGATGACCCAATGGAATGTGTAAAACTAGAAATACATGCTTTCCCAAAACCTTTTATTTTGGATTTTTCTTGTATCTACCCACCAGGTAATCTTGGGGGTGAATGAGCTGCCCATCAGAGATTTCAACCTTGCACACCTTGTGTAAATTCTATTTAACACTGGGATTTTTTTGACATTGTTACAAAACATGAGTGTTGGTCCGCTGCGCGCGGGGAGGGTCCAACCTGATTGCTGGGGTCCCCACTAGAACTGTAACCTTACCTGACAACTTGCTCCCTCAGGGAAATGCAGCCCCGTGATTGGTCAGCAGCTGTCACAGCTTAACATATCATAATCAGAGATATCTCATTGTACTGGAATGGCTGATATGTTTACATTTTAAGCACATAAGCAGGTCTAACATAGCAGTAGGAAGCTTACATTAAGTTACTTAAAAGGACTTGTCTAGGCATAAAAATATTCTCACCCTTCCTTACCCTGTATCGGATAATCTCCAGTCTGGGCCTTCCATTCTCACCCACCCTTTGAGAAGGTCTGTCCCAAAAATTCAGGATATCCCAGAAGTCAACTGCTTATCATCCACTGTCAGATTCTGTAATGGGGTGAATAGAGGCACTGACTCGACTAGAGGTAGCAAAGAGCACTGGTTGGCATCATAGTATCATAGTTAATATGGTTGAAAAAAGACATATGCCCATCAAGTTCAACCAAGGGTCGGAGAGTTGGGGAAAGTTATTTCTTATTTTATTTTTTTTTTAACTAACAGCTAATAGTAACTGTTAATGTTATTTTCTTCTAAATAAGCATCTAATCCTTTTTTTAGGCTGTCAGCTGCTTCTGTGGGAGGCTATTCCACATATTTATAGTTCTTATAGTTATGGTAACCATATATTCCTGATGAGGTTGCATCAGTGCCTTGTAAAAAAACAAAATTACATCCCTATCCTGTGATTCCATGCCTCTTTAAATGTATGATAATATCTTGGCAGCCTTGCAAGCAGCTGCTTGACATTGCATACTGTTATTTAACCTGTGATCTATCAGTGCCCCCAGATCCTCCTTAACAAGTGATTCTCCTAATTTGACTTCGCATAGTTACATGTGCACAGTTTGTGTATGTATTTTCCCACAATGGTCTGTAATTCCCCGGAGAAGACCTAGAGCCCTTTTTAAAAACGGGCACCACATTTGCCTTGCACCAATCCCTTGGCACTATACAAGTTTTTAGTGAGTCTTTAAAGATCAAGAACAGGGGTGATGAGATACCTATATACATTATTTAGTCTTTCTTGGATATTTAGCTTATTGAGTATTATAAGTGGTTTATTGCTATCAGTGGCATCTCCTGTATTGGCTCCTTGCTCATCTCTTGTGTACAAAGAGCTAAAAAAAAAACATTTAACAGGTCCGCCTTCTCTTCATCCCAAGCAAATAATTCTCCATTACCATAAATTCGGGCACCTACCTGTTCTGATGTAGTTCTTGTAGTTTTTCTTTGAATGTATATATTTAAAGAAAGGTTTAGGGTTGGTTTTGCTTTCTTTGGCCACAAATTTTATATTTTGTAATTGTGCCAAATGTATTTCTTTCTTACATGCTTTATTTACATGCTTTATACTGTTCAAGGGTTAAAGGTGAGAGCTCAGTCTTATAATTTGTAAATGCCCTTTTCTATTTCTTTACTGCCTGTTTAACCGCAGGTCTCAGAGGTTTAATTTTAGCTGCTTATATTCATTACCCATAAGAATAAACTATGCAATGTTGGTACTCACAATTGATTTAAAGCACTCCCATTCGGCATCTGTATCCTTATTCCTCAACGGATGCTCCCAATCTATGTCTATCATGGACTGTTAAAGTCCCTAACAGGTCAAAATCATATGATATTACCAGATCCAAAAGAGCATCACCTCTAGTAGGTTCCTCCACAAACTGATTAATATAGTTATGCTCCTTGTAGAAGAAGCAGTTGATACCTGAGTAGGTTATGTCCCCCATCACCACCACTGTACCAGCCTGTGCTGTACACTTTAAATTCAGAAAATATCATCCATATCTATCATATTTCACAATGTCATGTCAAGTTAAATACTAAATCATATCAAAAGGAAAAATACAAAAAAGCCGACCCACTGTTCTATGTGCAGGACATTATACAGTAAGATTTTCTTTCACTTACATATATAACAGGGGGATAAGCGATGGAAGGATTGACTAGTCAGTAAGGGGCCAGTTCATTAAATGGGACCAACATCCTTACAAGAACAGTGCTCATATGCGTCTCCCTCCAGGAAGCATAAAAATTCATTTACCTTTTTATAACTCCTACTGTGAGCGATTTTACCCTCAAAATGGCATCCTATGGAGCTGAGGGCTGCCTGCAAAGAGCAAGTGTTGATGTTGATGTTGAAGTGCTGACAATGATTCACTAGCATGCATGTAGATGGAGAAAGTGAGTTTTGATGAGTTTTTTATTCAACTGTGCAAGGCTGTTGGACAGGTTTAGAGACATTTTACATCAAAGTAGGGCGATGTCTGATTTGAACTGACCAGATCCCCAGTAAATAATCATGCTTATCCCTAACCCCCAGGACCTAATGAGTCCATAACCACAAGAATTATCCCTAAGTTATTAACCATGTGACTTAAAGCAAACCTCCAGCCAAAAAAAGAAAGTTTAGTAAATTGCTTCCTCCCCTCTGATGATAAGTGGCATATGTGGTTTGAGAGGCCCTAACCCCATGCAGATGTTGTGCAATGGCATGAAAATTATTTACTCTTGAATTACATGGGGGCGGCCATCTTGCCACACTCGATAGTCCTGTCCACACATGAGAATTAGGGGGGGCTGTGCCAGCAGCAATTCAAAACAAATTGAGAGAGATATATGCCTCAGAAACAAGGAGAAGCTTACCTGTAATTTTTCACATGCAAACAATGAATAAACAGCTACTGTAGCAAAAGAATTCTGTGTGAGGGAAGCTGTATCTTTATGGCAGCAGCTGCTGCAAAAGCATTCAGTCATGGGACACAATGCATTTAGAAGGTTTCAACAGTTAGCAAAGCAATGATGAGTCATTACAGCTGAAGGCTTACTACTTCTGGCTAGAAATAAGAGATGATTGCTCAGAGCTAAGAGGTAAATTTGACTTATGTGGCAAGATGGCTGCTGCCATGCATGGTTTTAGAGTGCCGAATCTGCTGGCTATTCAGAACATCTGCATGGTGTCAGCCCCTCTCAAAGAGCGTATTTCACTGATACCCCTAGGGGGCTTTAGGGGAGCAATTTACTAAACTTTGATTTTGATGGTGCATGTGTGGCAGCTCATTACATTTTTCCATGCAGATTTCCTTTGCTGAACTGCCATCAGAAAATCTGAATGGAGTGAGTGTAGCTTCATTTCCACCCCTGTCCCTAGCTGTGGGTGTGCCTTTGCCAGCTATTTAGAAAGGTGCATGCTAAGCTAGAGGTATTCTGAGAATATGGCCACATTGTGGAGATGCGCCAAGTTGAGGGGGTCAAACAATCCAGATGGGGTTTCACAGCGAGGCATCCCAATTCAGGATGCCCCATAAAGATGTAGACCAAACCCCCTCCTCAAAAGTCTTATGGGGTGTGTTTTTCTTCTTTAAATATATATATGAGCAATACAGCATTAGATAATTTGATTATATGTTTTTTTTTTTCTTTTTTTCAGTTCTTAAAAATGACATTGCCTTCTTATTTGTTCTGCTATGACATGCCTAATAAAAATATCACTGGAGTGTGGAAATTGATTTTAGTTCATGTAGAACAATAATAACACACAATTGCCATAAAATCCAGAGCCAATTCAGTTTCTTCCTTATCTCAAGTGCATGTAGTTATATATAAACCTTTGTTGCCATAGTGCTGATATTCGGTTTATTATCAAATGCAAAATCCAGTGTAATAAAAATGGCAATAAAGAGAACATACGGACCCTCTCTTTACAGAAGAGATGCATTAATATTCACTGAGAAGTCGGTTGTTACACATGGTTTGAGAATATTGGATTGCCTAGTAAGGCCTACTTATTGAGGTCATAGCATTATCGTACAGAGGTATTTATGACATATCGCATTCTGTTTCTTACAGTCAAGCTGTAAATCTAAAACAGCCTCATGCGCATTTTGATAAGAAGTATGTGCGCTTTAAATTAGAATCCCTTGATTTAATGGGTTAAGGTTGTTGTTTCCATTAGACTTTTGGTTATAGAAAATAGGATATGTGTTAATTTCCTTCAGTCAATAGAAAAAGTGATGAGGGACAGTCTGTCATAGTTTAGCTATAAAAAACATAATGTACGGCTTTCTTTCTGTCATTGAACTGCTTATCCTGCCTAGCTCCGTAATGGAGTCAAACTTTTGGACCCACCTGGCTGTTCTTTCCCGCAGTAACATCAGCAGGTCAGTCAACTGTTAGAAATGCTTAGAACACAATGCAAAATACATACTGACTATCAAGAGGGCTACACACAGTTTTTTGAATCAAAGGGTGATTTTCAAATGGTCATTATTTTCATTCAGACATGGTTCAAGAACATGTGGTTTTATAGTAAATAATCTTAATTGCTTTTTTATTTTCCTTTTATAAAAATATATTATATGGCTATATCACAACAATCTTTAAAAACACTGCAAGCAACACAAAAACCAGTTGGGCTTTAGGGTCACAGATGGTTCAAATCCACTGTGACTATCACATTATAATGCCCACAACTGTTTTGCTATTAATCTTGGCTTTCACCAGAATTTATGGGTAATTAAATTAAGGCTATAACCGTAATTTATTTTTTGAAAATGTATGAGTCTTCTTTCAGCAGAGATTGTGTGAGCTGACATTCTTTAGAATGTAATTAAACAGTGTTGTTCTGTAAGCTATTTAGGGAACTACATATCTCAATATATGCCGGAGAACATATGGTGAGGCTGTTATAATGAAAATGATTATACTAAAAATGTTGCAAGCCACCTGACAGGCTTACTGCTTTAAATCAATCTCTTTTGTACTTTTGGAATTGTGTAAATGTACAACCAAATAACATTTGGGATAACATCCTTGTTTTTGTGAAATTAAGCAAGAACATTACTGCAAAGGCATCCCTCTGTTGCCATGCAGACTCCTTAATGAACACATGTTCCATATACAAGTGTTTCCACACACACAGAATGGAGCCATATGCAGCCCAATTCCTGTAAACATGCAGGTAAAAGTGATGCAATGCAGTGACATTGAAGTCTACAGCAGATTCTCTTTGGAGAGACCCTGTATAAATCATTAAAACATAAAGGACCGATAGAAAAGAAAAATAATGATAGTGTCAGAGTGATAGTAGATTAATGCAGCAGGCAACATGGGGACTTAAATTGGACCCCTAGTCTAATAATTTCTTTAGTGGCCACTGCACCCCCCCCATCCTGGACCTATCAATTAGGGGTGTTCATTCAGTGCAATACTTCCTGGTTTCATGGTCCAGCACAGCTTGCTTGTCCCATGTGACTGCCGATGATCAATACGGTTTGTTGAGTGATGCATGTTACCACACCTGCCAGCCAAACAGTGAACACATAGATGCAGCTGCAAACAGAAAGGTCAATATTTTGCCCGATTTGGCCTAAGTCAGGATGCCTAAGGGTTGGCTCGATATTTTAACAGTATGCTTTATGCCAGAGGTTCCCAACCATGGGCTTACCATTGGTGGTATGCAATCTATACCTGATGTGCTCCTTAAACTGGACCATAGCTTGGGATTTTCACCAACCCAAATTGGGATTTCCCAGGGGTACTTAATCAGGTGCCCAGGAGTCTAACAGGCCATTTTAGTAGTTGTCCCATATAGGCAATGAAAACTGTTTACATATATGTTTTCACTACACTTTAGTGTTTTATGTGCATTTTAACTTGACTGAAATCCTATAAGCACCGCTAAGGTGGTGGTACGCAATACAATACTTTCTGGGTGTTAGGATGGCTTTCTTTATATACCCATATGCTGTCTGAGGTTCTTGAGATGGTGGCATAGCAATTAGTGACAGTCAACTTGCTAGATACGTGGTTGCATATTTAATTAAGCATCTCACCATTATCACCACAGGGTACTCCTCTGAATCAATGCATTACCCATCAAAAAGAGCTGCATGTAGCCAATATATGTCCATAGCCTATGCTCTTCTTTTATAAAATAGAGAGTACAATGCCCCACATCCTGTCCTTTAAAGCACTATTTCTCAACCTGCAATACAAGTACCCCGGGGGTATGTAGCAGTGTTCAGGGGTGCTTCAATGAGGGGGGGGGGTGTCTGACAGGTCTTGTATGCTATTTTAACAGCCAAACATCATTCCTTCTTGCTTTAAATGGGCTACAAGGCCAGTGACCTAGTCACAAGTAATAAACTCCTTGGGGGGGGGGGCACTAGGGGGTACTTAGCATGAAAAGATTGAGAACCACTTGTTCTATTTGAACTAAATCTCTAAATGGTTGTGTGTATCCCAGTCTGATACACTAGGTGACATAATGGAGGTGCCTGCGGGCACAATGTATTGCATGGCAGCTGCAGAGACCTGTTAAGAAGACTTTAGCTTAAAAATGTATAAAACAAATAACAATATATATAATGATATATAAATAAAAAGATTTATAGAGGTCAGCCTTAGGCAGTGTCAGACTGGGATGCCTGGGGCCCCCAAGCATAACTGACTCTGGTGGCCCACCCAGCATTTAGATGCAAGTATAAACTGGCTTACATTCAGGGTCCATGCACAGAAAGCATGGATGTATGGTCCCAATGGTTTTCTTCCTTGTGGGCCAGTCCAAGCCTGTTCCCAGGCACTTCAAATGTGTCACCAGTCCACGAGGGTCACATGTTGGGCATCACTGATTTAGATACTGTGAGCTTCTTGGCCATTTTATTCAACTCTTAGAGACTGATTCAGTACTAGCGCCAGGTATTGCCAAATGAGCATCTGTATAGCGGCACTTTGAGGGACCGCTAGTAGACTCTGTAACCTAGCGTTGCGGTCGCGGTCGTTGCATTATAACAACAACAACGCTGTAGCAAGCAAGAGGCAGCGCCAGCTCAGTGCGCCCGACACTCGGCACTCCACACCATATTTAACAAAAAACTACACACACACAGCTTCAGCGCTCTTAAACTGGGCACTCTAGCATAGAGAGCAATACACTGAGCAGCCTGTAATAATACATCAGACGCTACATGGCGCTGTTAGAGCCGCTCATCAGATTCGCTTTCTTAAATGTAGTTTTGCGTACAGCACCCAGCGTTCACCAGGTGCTGCCTGTCGCCACAATGCACTACCTGGTGCTAGTCATTCCTAAATAACCCCTTAGTCTCATTTCATATTATGTGTTAGACAGGTACACCTACTTCTACCATACAGAGAGAAAAGACTTCTTCACAAGCCTGGAATTTTTGAATAGTCATGAATATTATTTCCCCTTCCTGACTGCTCTCTCACATCTAATTGCACAAATATGCTCTATCCTAACAGTGGTGTGTGATGTGGCCCAGGGACGAACATTAAATGGGGCCCTTTATTGGCTCATAAAGTAAACTTTTTTTCCAGTCTTTAAACTCATTTGAATGCATCTAGATAACTAATGACAAATGCTGCTTCCTTTATCTAAATGTTGCCAAGTGTGCATAAATATGGTAGGAGGTGGAGGAGCAACAATGATGGGCCCTTGCATCCCCTGTACCCCCTCAAGTTACATCTGTGTATCCCAGTGTAATATTTATTTAAAAATGGCCATGAACATCTAATGATTTCTACAAAAGACTAGCTACTAACATTAGCAAAGGTTCTATTTCCATCATAACAATGCAATCAGGATACCGTTATTATTGATGGAGAGTCGAAGCTGAACACAGTGGAGAGCAGCCATTCTGAGCAATAATGCAGCATATATGGAATCTGGTTCAGCAGGTGAGGTGAGCTAGAGATTTATTCCATAACTCAGTAAAAAGCATCTTCTATTTTGTATTCACCAAAGCCAGAGCAGGACAATTGAAAACATTCTCCCAGACTATATGTATGCAAGGTGCTACGGACAGGTCACAAAAAGTACCTCACAGGCAGTTCATACAAAATGGAACCATGCAAGACCTCAAAACATGACTGAACTGTGCTGTTGATTTCTTGTAGCATGAATAAAGGGACTTAACACCATTTTTGCATTTACAAAACAGTACGTGGCAATTAGCTTCATTAACACATTCACAGATTAGCAGCCTATTATTAAATACCATGAAACCTGTAAATGGAGCTGTTTGTTTTGGAACTGCTACGTCTTATATGAATCCTCCAGTAAGGAAACACATGGGCTGTTATTGTTGATATCCTTGAATGTGGATTGCCTTGTAGTTATACTTATTCTACCTGCGCATTAGGGATTGATGGACCTCACTAGTTATTTATCTCTTCTTTAATTACCTCAAAAGGGACAAAAATATTAACATCACACAGCAGTGGGCTCATCCCACCGCTGTGTAATGTTAATATTTTTTGTCCCTTTTGAGGTAATTAAAGAAGGGGGATGATTAAAGTTAATCACCAGGAAGGGCCAGTTTGGCAGTGGGAGGCTTAAACCAGACCTTCAGTATTGTTTAATGAAAAGCCCAAACCTTTAAAAACTATTCACCAGCATCTAAAATTAATATACTTTACATTTTTAGTCACTTACTTATCATTCTTTCCCCTACTGGGCTGCAACTGTGTTCAGGAATCTAGGATGCAGCGTCGCCATTTTGCCTTAGAAACATCACATACTGAGGAGAGGAGAGTGAGGTAAAATTACGGAATTACAAAATTACAGACAGAGCAGAGCCGGGTCAGGAAACCCATGGGCTGCCATCTTGGGTGTTGTGGGGTGTTTAAAGGCTCATAAAATGCAATGGATGCAATTAGGATGATTTTTAGTGTGGGCAATCTGTATGTACAGAGTAGGGGAAACATATAAGATGGGCTCTTATTCAGGGTGATGGACCGGTTTAAAGAAAAAGTTCACTTTCAGGAGCATTTTTAAAACATTTCTATGCCATTGGTTTCTGAAAGGTTACCATTGTTTTAAACTAGCTGTTTAAGCCACCCTTCCTCACAATCTCATGCTAGGACCAATAGGACCTTATTGAAAATAGTGCTAGAGGGAAGATAAGAACCAAAATAAGTTTTAATTTTTCCCCAAAAACTGGACCTACACCCGTTTTTACTTTAACGGGTGTTGGTCCCGCTTTCTGTACTTCACAATAACCTCGCAGCTAACCTAGCAGAACGCTCGTAATACTCACCTTCATTATGAGCCAACACCAGGAAAGGAGTCCTGCGATTGACCATCGGGCGGTCACGCCCCGCGGCCAATTGCAGGACTCTTTTCCCGGCGTTGGCTCGTAAGGAAGGTGAGTTTTATGTGCGTTCTGCTAGGTTATCTGCGAGGGGGCTCCAGCAGGTCATTGTATAGCGATGCGCATTTTGGCTGTCGCCGTCTTCCGGGTGCTGAGCACCCGCTGAGTACCCGGAAGACGGCAACAGCCGAAATGCACGTTGGTGTGCTGAACTCACAGCAAGACAGAGAGCATTCTGTTGTAGCTCCCTGATGAAGGGGCGCTAGATGCCCGAAACGTTGGATTTTGTTGGATCTTTTTGGTCTTTGCTGTGATATCGACCTGTTGGATTTGAATGCAATATCTTTTGGAATGCTGGCTGATCGTCTTTCTTGTTTGTTTGCGGCGCCACCGCCGGCCACAGCACCCACCACAACGCTGTCTTTGGTAAGAGTGCTTCTATGGAATCTGACATTGTACAACACAACCTGGAGATACTTAACAGAGGAACCAAGGTGCAACTATTCATCGACTGGAAAACAAGCGGAAAACCCTCAAGGGCCCTAGGCAGGTTGTGTACCCCCGGGCCGTGGCGGTGAGTGTCCATATTATTATTATTACTTATTTATTTATCGTCATCAGTGCATGTTTTTATCTCATCTATAGATTACGGGCCAAAGTAAAGAGCTGTATGATTAATTTGATGTGCAGTAAACATTATCACATAACAATCACCTTTTATTAATACTCAGAGGTAAGCAATCTATCCCGGCTCTATAATATACCTGGGTTACTTACCTGTGATATATTTCACACGACTGATCTCCCTAAAGCGTCCCTAAAGCGCACCTAAACACAGATTGCTTCCTAGGACACTATTTTCACTGAAAAAAGAACAACCCTTCCCCTTATTCAGATTTTAAACACATGTAAGGTGTGGTCCCTTACTATTAGGTGCAGCAAACTTCTCCCCACTTTTCCATTCCCAGCGCTCTACACCATCCATTTATACATGTGTGTATATTTATGACTATGAGGGGAGAGTATTAAGACGTTGGTTTTTGGCTTATCTGTGGCAAATCTGCAGACTAGACATGTTTTTCATTTACTTCCAATAAAAAACAGTTCACACAGTAATTATACACACAACATGCTGTAACACATTGAGCGTATTGCTCATTTTTATGTCTCAGAGTAATCCCTCCATATCCATAGTGTCTTAACAATATGCTGGGCAAAGGCCTTCATGCATTTTTTATTATGCTTTTTGCATTCACGTACAGTGGCCTGAGCAAGCCCCTTTCCAGGAACATTCTACCTTAGGCCCCATGGAAACTCTGTAAAGTGAGCAATTTTAAAGTATCTCTAATTATCTGATTATTTGTAACTAGCCTATGTATTTTAATCAATGCTGATGGCTTTTCTTTTAATTCTGGCCATGGCTGAGCTGAGAAGATCATGTAATTTCTCCGCTTTATGGATCTTGAACAGGCTCTGCTATAGTCAGAGATAGCTGCTGGACAAATGTGGCTTGTCATGCCAGCGTGCATTCCAGCTCTATGGGGCAGATGGATGTTAAACCACTTTTTTGCATGGTCCTGGAGAAATGGAATTTAACCTACTGTGGGAAAAGTTTTGGAGCTCTGCTATGGCTTCTACCCAGCAGTGCAGAAGAGGCACATGTGACAGTCATCAGGTGATCTGCCTTATCATTAGTGTTGCCCGGAAAGTCCAGAGCCTGGCATAAGGAAAGGTGAGAAGCCACATCCCCAGTATCCATGTGATCTTTGTGGCTCTCCTCAGCATTCTCCTCAGCATTCTGTTGTTTTTCTTTTTTTCACCTGAGAACGCTGCTAGTAACCCTTAAGCTTCTTGAACACAAGGCTGATTTGAAGAGATGGAAATAATGCAGATGGGGTTTGTCATGTCTGCTTCGACCAATCAGGTGATTAGCAAGCCAGAGTGAGGAAGCTTCTGAAATGTACACCTGAAGTACAGTTTGATGTATGTTTCTAAGATAAGCACATTGTTGCTATGGAGAACTCTTTCTGACACGGAGTTGCAAACACATAGAAAAATAAAAATAATAGATAAACTCCGCACCTTGGCACATCAAATTGCCACACTAGATTAGAAAATTTTGAAAATGTCTTCGACGATGGAATTCTTTAAAGAGAAACCAAAACAGCCCTATTCAAGGTAGAATAGTGCTTTTACTTGTATGTATAGAATGTCTGAACAAGTGGTCTCCACTAAGGCCCAAGTAGGTACTGCCGTAAGGCACAGTGGCGGGTGCCTAAAAGTGGAACAAAACCTTGTTCCTTGCCCAATTTGGAAAGCCCCGCTGTGTGGAACCCCCTCAGATCTCTCAGACGTCTCTGTTTATGACAATCAGAATTGAACAGCTGCATCCCCAGCAGTGGGGATGAATGGCTGGAGACGAGAGCGCCTGAGAGCCAGGGGGAAGGTCAGTTTTGTGGCACCCTGGGGGGAGGGGTTACGCTTTAAAACAGTTCTGAGTATTCTTCAATATTCTGGCACCATAGAACTTAAAGCAGACCAACAGTCAAAAATGACTTAAACTAGACCAACACAACAAACAGGGCTCATATGCATCTCTCTGCAGTGCAATTTAGATTGCTGCACATATAAATTCATTTACCTCTTTTCTAACTCTTGCTGTAGTAAACTTTAAAAACAAAATGGTGGCTCATGCATTTGCAGGGCACATGCAAACAGGAAGTGCTGCTGGGCTTCCTGTTACTGTGCATTGTCCGTTATGTCAGTTGCATGGCTGAGACGCCGGAAGAGGAAGCCCCAAAATGGGCATTACCTTTCTTTCCAACTGTGCCAGGCTGTTGGTCCGTTTTAAGTTATACTAAACAACAATAAGCCTGTGTAACAAACTGCAAGAACCTTTTATCTGTGTATGGAATGCTGATAAACAAGTATAACAGTTATACAACAAACACTTTTAATGGTGTTTATTGTTGCTTTACAAAGGTGCCATGATGCTTTACTATTATCCATAGATTTTATAATGGGTATGAATAAACATACGTGCATATACTTTCCTGAAGGTATTTTACATTTAGTGGAGAATCATTCAAGATACATAATTTAAGAGGTGTGAGGAAAACAATAGCTCCAGCATAATATATGTATAATTTCTGCGGCATAAGCTACATAAAGCAGTCAGAGTGTGATGGGCTATATACAGGCTTAATGGCAAAGTACAAATTTCACCATCCATATATCATATCCCAGCACGCTAGCTAATGGTGCAGTGTATGAGAGAACAGCAAGGTTCTTTTAAATAATGCATCACATACAACATTTAGGACGTCTTGGTGCAGATGTGGCCCATAGCACTTCATTCCCCTGCATTTGCAGTTGTTACATCTTGGAGTAGTTTGTAATGTATGTTTCATTAGTTAATGTGCAACCTTGTAGTAATTAGATTTATATCTTAGTGAGGTATCCTCAAGCACATAGCTTCACTTAATTTATAGGCACACACAGCAGCAGCAGCAGAAGCAGCTATATAGTCGGATTTTATTACCAGTACAATTAAGATAACCATAAAGTTAAAAAAAAGGATGGTCATACACTGAGACATCTACTATTTCCCATAACTTTGTCCCTACACAATATTTCAAGTCTTTTTGAGACAGTTGGAAACAACATCTCAAAACAGGAAGGGTCCAGATTTATGGCACCATAACTCACCCCATTCCCCAAATGGAAGGCCCTCACAATTATAGAGAAAGTCAGAGCTTTTTGTTAAATCAACACCCTTACAATAAACAGAGCTCATATGCATACCTCCCCAGGGCAATTCATATTTCGGCACATAAAAATTCATTTACCATTTTGTAACTCCTTCCATGGTCTATTCCCCTGACCCATGACGTCCTGCGAAGAGAAAGTGCTGCTGGGCTTCCTGCCACTGTGTATTGTGGATTATGGCAGTTAAATCCAGGCAGCAGCATGTCTGGGATACTGGGAAAGGAAGCCTCCCAGGTCCTGCAAGATGGTCGTGACCAGGAAAAATTCTGGTTTCAGTGGATACAAGAGAAAATGATTCAATATCATGCATGTAGATGGGCCAAGTAACATTTTGGGAGTTTTCTTTCCTACTTTGCAAGGTTGCTGGTCCAGTTTAAGCCATATTTTGGAGTTAAAATGACAAAACAACTCACCTGATGGCTGCAATCCTCCCCTGATGTTGGTGGGGGCAGGGCTCTTCATGGACATTGACTTGAGTGGCAGCTGGACTTGGGGGCCAGTGCAAGTACTTACTGACTCATGGTCACAGCTTTAGCTTCTATACAGATTTCTTACCCCCCCCCCCCGGTTCTTTTTAATGTTATTACCCAAACTGTTCTTAGCAAAGGGGGAGAGACAAGTGAGTGGAGTGTAACAATATACTTGGACTTCCTCTTTAAGAGATACCTACATTCTTTTGCTATGACATTGCCTCAAACCTACTGGGGGAGCCATGGCTACCACACTTATGTAGAACAGAAAAAGTACAGTAAGAAAAAAAGTCATATTTAGATGGCATGTCTAGTAGAATAATTATTCTAATTTTTGACAATTAACAAGCTCTCGTCTTGTACTGCTTAAAACTGACCAGACGATTGGATAAACCACAGAGCTCATATCAAGGCTTTACTCCACGTTCCTAAAAGTGCAAATGTAAGTCACAGTGTCTCTTTTTTATTCTGCATAAAGATTTGGTGGCGCTCAGTCTGAGCCTATTATTCTGAAAGTGCACGTCTGTCTTAATTGACACAGGTCTTTGGGGAATGAGGGATCTATTGGTATATATAACAATGAAAACATGAAAAGACTGTTTCAGCTTTTTCCTTTCTGAATTCACATAATTTACACTCCAAACATCTCACCCAAGCTCACTTTAATATGCTTGTGTCATATGATATGTAAATTACATTTTCACATTACATTCTGTTGTTGTGAGTACAGTATGTTTGTGTGCAGGAAATCCAAGGTTAAGGTAATACCATTTAATTGGCTAACTCAATAAGATTGGAAATACAAGCTTTCAAAGCACGGGACATGCTTTTTCTAGATAGTCCTGTCATTTCCAATAGCACTGTTGTACACAACACAATGACCAGCTTAGATAACTACAATAATTAGTAGTTAAATGCAAATTATAGTAAAGAGAGGGACCAATAGCTCACATCTTATTAATTTGTGAACAATTTTACACAATTTAACATGAATTTCCCAAATCATATTTCTGTATATACACTTGTCAAGTCTGCACACATACTTTGGGTTCCTAGAAGAGATTGTTAAATGTCAACTGCTGGCTTGAATAAAAAAGGGATACTCATGCCCCCCCCACCACCACCACAGCACATTGCCTTTGGGCCTTTACGTCCACCATACTCAATAAATCAGGAAACCTGGGTCATAGTCTTTATGTGTGCCTCAAAAACGTGAGCATTCAAGGCAGTTTCTGGGGGTCACCAAACAAGCTAACAATAAATCATTAGAGGGACTGACCAGTCAAACTTTAAAATCAATTGTCTGGCAGCTTACCTGGTGTAGTGTCAGAGCCATGCTGTCTGTATGCTCTGGTCACAAAGAGGAAGGGGAGTTTATTCTTCCTCTGCCTGATCCTGATCACAAATTGAAACCTGAGGCTTGTTTCAGGTTGGCTCCCCCTCTCTTAGGGATAGGGCAGAATGGAGCCCTGTGCTCGCTAAAGCCCAAGTGTGTGCTTGCCTCACTCAGCCCTGCCACTCCCATCACAGACGACAAGAGGAACATGAGAGTATTTTTATTTATAATTACTCATGGCATCAAGTTTGGATGGGCTCTTGGGCAACAGTGTCGCATTGGACCCCTTGCCGTGAGTCATGTCAGAAACTGGATTTTCCCATTGAGTCCTGAACTAAGGGCCTTATTTAACACGGGCTAGCGCCAGGTAGTGTCTGACGAGCGCCAGGTACCGCCAGCTATCGGCGGCTACCGACTCAAGTACGCCCGGCGGCGGTCACAATGACGCATTTATCAAGCAAAATGAGGCTAGCGCCGGCGAGAGCGACGGCTAGCGCGGCATTCATCATGAAGCCGCCTGGACCGAACAGCACCGCTGCAAATTCCTTCACAGCGCCAGGTATGAGCTGTCGCTCCCTGGCGATGTCCAATGCATTTCAATGGAGCAATCTATAATTAATCATAATTAATTGGTATTATTTTTTTCTTTTTTTTTTTTTAATGTCAAAAATTCGGAGACCACTTCTGCAATGTTAGGATTTAATTTTAAGTAAAAAAAAATTTAAAAAAAAATTTGTGCAGAATTGATCTAACAGGTCTGATATTAATGTATACATATTACAAAATGATTCTAAAAACATGTATAATGTTACAATCAAAAAATATGGTTGTTTAGGGGTTAAAAACTAGTTAACACCCATCGCCGCCAGCGCTCTGGGGTTTAAACAAGGAATGGACAGCGACAGCAAATTCGGAGCGTAATTTGTTAATGAATATGAAGCTAGCCGTTCGCTCTGGCCATTCGTTGTCAGGCGCTCACATACAACGCTGAACCTGTGAAACAGCGACCCCTAAGCCCGTATTCAACATTACCGCACACCGACTGAGTCGCTGGCAACAAGCTAACGCCGGCCAAGCACAGCGAATACTGGCTGGCGCTGAAAAAATCACGCTACAGTCGCTCATCTGGCGCTACCTGGCGCTATTAATGAATCGGCCTCTAAGTCCAATCCCCAGTAACTACGGTAGCCCTTCCATGATAAACAGCCATCTCTGCCATCAGTCAGAGACACTCACATAAAATTACAACATTTTGGTCACCGGAAATAAATAAAAATAACATCCCCACCCCAGGAATTAAGAAGCCAGCATCCTCTGCTGCTCCCAATACTAAAAACAACAATTTAATTATCATGTGGCCTCACCTGGCTAACAGAACTTGATGAAAATGATGAACAGAACAGGAATAAGCACGGTGTAATCAGATTCCCCCAAGCTCAGAGTGTGTCAGATCCCCCAGTACACAGATGAATAACCATACTGCAAGTGCATCTCCACAGACCCCCAATATAAATAGAACAATATATAGCACAATGCATAACATGTGGGTGTGAGCGGATCTCATCCTCTAGTCCACACATTAATATGCAGATAGCAGAAAGCAGGAGGATCCCACCCCAGACCTAGCTTATTATTTCCCGGGGTTTTGGTCTGCTTTACTGAACCCCAGTAGATTGCTGATATTTTTCCAGCAGAAAAGATTATGTCATTCAGCAATCTATTCTGAATGAATCAACATCCGTTTTTGCCTAACAGGTGTTGGTCCCGCTGCCAGCACTATTGAACAAGATGGGGAGCATCCAGAAACCTGAACCCCCCCACGCATAACCCCCAAGAATGTCTGTAATGCTTACCTGATCCTCGAGTCTGCATCAGAAAGGGAGTTTTGTCGATCAAACTCAAGGAAGCAACCCCGACCCACATGACCACCCAATGGCCATTTGCAGGGCTCCATTTATTCTGGGGGATTATGTGTGGGGTGCTTCCATCATTCTGGATGCGCCCTCCAAGCTTGTTTAATAGTTCTGGCAGCGGGATGTGGATGGTGTATGTAGTATGCCTGGCGAACTTGGGGAGTTTACGTTGCAGGGCATCCCAATTTGCGATCAAACCCCTTGCCTGTCCTAGGAATCTGATGCTGACATTGAAGCTACTGCACCGGTATGTGAATGCACAGACCAGGGGATGCCATACGGTGCAGCCTGTACAAGATGGCTGCGCTCAGTACTGAAATTGCCCAGGGGAATGGTGCAGGAGGGAGGAAGGGGAGAGGAGGAAGAGAGGAGGGAGAGGGGCAGGGGAGCTCAAGAAGAGACAGTGCTACGCCAGCAGCAATATACAAATGTTCCCGGCTACTTTCTACCAACTTCTGCTGGTTCGGACCAGGCTGCCAGGGGGGCCTGGTAGGCTGGCAGCCCATGTGGGGCCTCTGGCACTTGTCCGAGTATGCTGTGTGCTGGAGCTGGCCCTGTCTGGCAAAATAGCTTCATTTTTAAAAAGGAAAAGAAAAGAACAATGTGTAGCTCTACACAATGGTAATGCTTTGCCTGGACAATGACTTTAAAGTGGAACAAAACCCAGACTTTTCTCCAGGGAATCCAAATTGGGATGCCTCGCTTTGTGAAACCCCCCAGTTCACCAATAAAAACTCACCTTTTCATATTCCAACAGCGCATGTGCGGGCTATGGTCCAATGAGAGTAACCTGCTGTAACTACGTCATTTGGCTGGTGGCTCTTATCGTTTTGCATAGGGAGCATGTGCAGCTGCATCCTCTGCATCCTCAACGTTGTGCACACGCTCCAGCCCCAGGAACTCAGATAGGCTGGGAGGGGAGCACGCGCATGGCTAAGAATGCAGGAGATGCGGCTCCTCATTCAAGGCAATGAGAGCCATCTGCCAAATGACGTAGTCACAGCCCACGCATGTATCGTTAGAACGTGGAAAGGTGAGTTTTTACAGGCAAACTGGGGGTTTCATACAGTGGGGCATCCTATTCGGGATAACCTAAGGGCATGAAACAAAACCCTGATAAGTCAAATTTGTGGGTTTTGTTGTTCCACTTTAAGTGGCAAACAACAAATATCCACAATAGTGAGCAAAACAAATAAAGAAATGTATTACCCAGATCAAGAGTGCAGGCCCGAAATGTATATGTTATGTCAATAGTGATTAAACAAAATGTAATTGTCTTTGTATTATTAGTGGCTTTTTTTTTCACTTTGGATATTGTTCTTACTGATCTGCACACTGTGTCCTATTTATTTATGTTTTATTGCCTGTGCCATGGGTATGATTGAATACCTTACACAAAATCTAAACACAAGGTAACATTTAATTCCCCCCCCCCTCATTAGTTTTCCCATCATGTTTAACATGCAGTAAAATAACATGTCGGCTAGGAGCAGTTCTGCATCATGTAAGGATTGTAACATTAATTTGTTAAAATAGCGTAGAAATTAGCACAAATGCAGCATATCAGCCTTTGAATTTACCTCCAGAAAGGCCAATAAAAATTAATTGGACAGTTTCATATGAAGCTGTCGGTCACAGTTTAACCTGCCGCAGCATTGTTACATTGATGATAGACATTTTGTAAATACAGGCTGAGCTCATCTGTCAATCTGTCTAGGCGTCCGAGGCATGCTATAGAATCTGTATGCGTTTTCCTGGTAAAACTAATCACCTTTCTAACCATGAAGCCCTGATCTTGAGCAAGAACCGGGATGGCAAGTTCAAAGTGAGAAGAATGATTGGTTTCCCATAAAGATGGCACTTTGTAATTTAACGTGTTTGTGCTTTAAAAGCATTTGGAAATATTCACTTCTGATTAAAATCTGAGCAAAAAAAAAAAGGTCTTTTTGGTAGATAGCGACAAACGTTTTAATTAGATGTTTCTGAACCATGTAGCCTTTTACAAAAAGAACATTCTCTACACTTCCCCGGAGACATTTCACCTCTGCTGTGCACCTGATCTCCAATAGCCTGAAAGCAGAAAGTCCCGTCGGCATACTTTGGTCTTCCACTTGACAAAATAGCCTCATTTTTATTTATTGCTCTTTAGAAAGAAAGGCATGCCATTAAAATGTGAATTAAGGATAATATTGAAATGAGGGCATTTGAATACATGGCTGAACTCTTCACTCCACATTCACTTAGATTTTAGTGGATCAGAGAGCGGGAATGTTACAGAGCGGCTCAATTGATCTAACTGTCAGAATTCATAGCGGAGTCTCCTGTTCATGCAATTGACATTGATGACACAGTAAAAAAAATAACCATTACACGATACAAATCTGTGGTGCAAATGTTGTAAATGATTCAATTGTAAATCTACGGGGGACTGCTAAAAAATGCAAACATTGATTGCTTGCAGTCAGGCATTCTGGGAATTTTCTAGCCTCTTAACCCTATAAAGATGCTTTACATTACTGTTTTAAAGCCAATATCTAGGCAAATGTAAAAGAAATGGATACCCATGTGCGTCTATTTAAAGCAGCTCAGACCTATGCAGGCCAGCTGGTTGCTTTCCTATACCCTAAATCACCATTGTGTGAGACCCTGAAATTGCCTAAAAACTCACCTCTCTCAAGGTGCCCGCAGCATTTTCACAGGCCATGGCTGCATCCCTGGCTTCCCTTTAGTTGAGGTGCACTCGATCACCCATCCATTCAGATAGGTAGAGGAAAGCTGGGGGTGTGGCCAGCAGGCTTGTCACATCAGGAGGGATGGTTAGGGGGCATGAGGGGGCTTTTTGTTCCACTTTAAAAATGGGTAGATAAGAAGAAATCACATACTCCCCCCAAGCACCCCTCTGCTCCCCTGCACGCCCCACCCAGCTATGTTTTTTTCCCAAAAAAGTAAGCACATCCTATTCCTCTCCCTCCACCCCACTCTTTGAGTGGCTATGCAAAAATTATTGATTCCTTTCGCCTTTGTTAATGAAAGAAAAAGGAGGGTGTCTTGAAGCATAAGTGAAGATCAGGCTTTCTATTTCATACTAAGCCTAAGTAGCTGGGTGGATCGGCAGCGAGTAAGGAAAGGTAAGTAACAGGGCGTAACAGGGTGCAGGGGCCCAGAAGGAAAGTGTGGCCCATCATTGTTGCTCCTTCACATTATTTCTCACATTTGTGCTCCCTTGGCATCATTTAGAGAAAATAAGCAGTATGTGTCTCTGCTGTTTCAGCTTTTAGGCATCTAGCTGCATCCAATTCATTTCAGAAAAAAGTCCATTTAATGTTTGCACCAGGGCCCTGTGAAATTTAGTTACACAACTGGTAAGGTATTTGATTAGACATTCTCTCTTAAGTCAAATTATTGTACAATCTTTAATGTTATATTTCAGATAATTTTATTTTCATTTTTCAGTCACAAACCAGCTTATATAACCAGCAAAAAGATTCAAGCGAATTATAAAAAGGCAGACGACTTTACTTTCTCCATATATGGCTTACTGATTTTCATCACACTCAAGTCATTTGCAATTGTTTTACAAAGAAAGAAGGGAAAACAAAGAAGAGCTAGAGAAAGCAAGATGGGAGTTTGGAGAGTAAAGAGGGGAGAGCAGAAGGAGGGGAGGGGGCAAAAAGAGGACAATCTAGCCGGGCATCTGCCTACAGATAAGAGCCAATTGAGAATTGTAGGGTCTAATGCAGGGCAGGAATATTCAATTCATGGTTTTCAGACTCTTATGAACTTCTTTGCTATATTTTAATACGCTAGTTCATTTCTTTTTAATAAAGAAATTATTCAAATGGTCTTGAAAGGTCTAAAGGCTATGGCTTAATTTGCTTCAAACAGAAGACTATGAGCTTATGCTGGGATTTGGTGATTTCATCATGCTTTACATGCTCAAGGGGAGTGCGCCCCTTGGCCTTCACCACTAGCCCTGCAAAGGGGGCCTCCACCAACCTTTGGGTTATGGTCTGGTCCAGGAAGCTTTTCAGTCAAGATCAGCAAAGAGTCTAGAGCAGCAAAGCTGTCATCAGCAACGTTACAGGGATGGGTGGGTGCAGGGCCGCTCACTGCACATAAGCCACCAAGCACAGCCACTGGCAGCTCATTGCAGGGGGCTGTTTCCTGCTGGACCAGCTGAGTGACTACTCCTCCCCCCGCCTAGAATAAGAGTTCCCGAGCAGCACACACTCACACAAGGACTCGATCTGATGTTCCAGTAAGGGGGCGGGTGCCAGACAACCACCAATCAATTACTTGGCTGGACATTATTTTATAGGAAAAAAAAAACTGGGGCAACCACCAAAATTTGTGTCCAGGGGCCTCCACCACGCTTAATCAGGGCCTGCCAATGAGATACTATAAGGGAGTAGGGAATGGTAAATACTCCAGCACACCAGCTGTAGTGGTTTTGGTTGCTAACCCTAGTGGGAATAATGTAACATTAAATGAGCTTTACTGAACCTGCCAGTGTGAGGATTATAAGAACCTTTGCATGGAAAGCATTTAAAAGAGAAATAGTAATAATGGTTGCTTGGACATGTAACACTTGACATGCCAAGTGTGGTTTTCACCATCTGGAGATGAAGTTTTCTGTATTTACTCTGGGGCACCTTTTTAAATGAAAAGTCATTACTCAAAAAAACCCTGTCTGGACCCCTCTGTCTACACAAATTACCTGTCCATCTCACTGCTCCCTTTCTTATAGTGGACTTCTAGTTGTCTCAGACTCAAAAAATATTCCCACATCCATCCCTTTCTCAAACCTGAAACCAAAATTCCTGAACATTTCCCAACTAGACGACTTCAACACCTTCCTCAGTGGTCTAATGGCTAACAAACTGGCACTGCTGCGATCTAGCCTCAATTCTGCTGCCACATCTATCTATCCTCTCACTCTCTGCTTCTCCTCTTGGTCATTCACTCCACTGGCTCCCACTAAAATAATTCAGTTCAAACTCCTAACCCTAAACTACAAGGCACTTTATATTCAAGCTCCTTACATTCCATTACTAGTTCACAGATAACAATCTATATGCAGACTCCACCCTTGATCTCATCCTGTCCTTGATGTTGATTTTGACCTTGATCGCCTCCTCCACTCTCAGCTCCAGGACTTCAGACACACCATTCTACTACTATGGAATGCCCTCCCTTATACTATCCAATTCCCAAACCTTAAAACCTTCAAAATTGCCCTCAAGACCCACCTATTTAGACAAGTCTATCATCCGACTTAATCCAGCTGTATCCCACACTATTACACCATGTGTCCTAGCACCATTAGGAATCCTGAGAACCATGCTTAGTACATACTTTTTGAGCTAGCAATGTAAACTAGCAATGGCAGGGCCCTCTCTCCCAATGTGCATCCAGGGGCATACATACCCTTTATGGGGCCCCATAGCACGGCCCGCACCACAAGCCCCCCACCACAGGCCACCATCATAAGCAGCAGCAATACAGCCCCCCCCCCAGGTGACTCACCGGCCAGTCAGCAAATTGTTGGCCTGCAGCGGCGGCATCAGAGACATGGGTTGCGCAGCCAGCTGCATTAGAGATTGTGCACTGCTTGGAGAAGCAGAATGTGTAGGTTCACGTGACACAGAGGAGGGGACTGCACGTGGCATCGACATGTAAACAAGGGCCCACAGTCCAGAGGGAAGGAGGTGGCATGGCTAGGTAAGTATGCTGGTTACATATCACAGAGGCGGGGGAGGCAGCATGCCCCAGGCCCACTAATTCCACAGACTGGTATGTACGCCCCTGCCTGCATCTATGTGTTTATTTGTACTTCAGTTACATTGGACTCATTATACCATGGGCCTGATTTATTAAGCACAATCTGCCAGAATGAGCCACAGTGGTGCAAATTAGAGTATATCATTTATATTTGTTTCTGCATGTTGCTGCAATGCTAATGTTAATAAACGTGTTGCAATGTTGCAACATGTGCCAGTGTAAAAAGAATTTTCACCGATGTGGCGTATTCTGGCAGATAGTGCTTGATAAATAAATAATACTACTAAATAGAATATTGAGCCAAACCACTTTATGTGTGAAGGCAGACTACCAGCATGGAATGGTGGCTGTGCCCTGGCAGACCCAAAATGAAATATCTAGCTGGAAATTGAATTTTTTGATGAAGTAGGTTTGAGAATCTGAAGGAGAAAATGATCTAAATAGATCGAAACTCCAAAACAATTTCCTAATGTCTCCTTAATACCCCTCACTACTCACCCTTCACATTTGCTATGCTGTGTGCCATTTCTTGGATGCAGCATTCTTTGACTGGGGAATGTTGTTCCCCTGTTTCTCTGAACCAAATGTATTTCCAGTTTGAGGAGTGTTATCCATGGCATGCCATCCCTTTTTAATAACTGCTTTTAGCATTTTACTACACTATTGGATAACTAACAAAATCGACACTGTATTGTGTAGCTAGATGTAGAGGACTATTTGGGTATAATATAGGCTTTGTATTTCACAGAATTTCCTGCTAAACAGACTTTTGACCCTTAACAAAACTTATTTAATTCACAATAAAAGTCACACCACTACCTGATTATAGATTGATATAAAGCTTCTAAGTAATTATTAACTATACTATGCTACGTGCATAACCCATGCCTCTGTTGTGAGGTGTGAATGTATTTTTAGAAACCCTCGCACTTATCGCATATGCTTTATGACATGTATATGGATGTTGTTTATGTTCTTGTCAAGGTGCTACTATATTTATATTATTTCAGAATAATGAATGAAGACATATGGAAAATATAAGTGCTGGTTTTGGCTTATTCTCCAGTACATAACACGTTTTACTGATGGTGACGGAACAGTGAAAACCATCTGGAAATAAAATAATTAAAAGAAGCAAGTACAATTGAAGGGTTTTTCCTCAGACAATGATTGAGAGAAGTGGAAAGTCTCCCTGAGAAGACGGAGGTAAACAAAGGATTATGCCAAGCAAACTGGTAATGTTTTAATGCATGCATCATGTTTATGCTCAATTCAGAAAGGTCATCCAGTGGGAACGTGAAATAACCGCTGTGCTGCTACAGGCAGGCAATTTATAGCTATTCTCTTCCTAATATTCATTTCAGCAGTAACCTGGAAAGATACAAAAAAAGCTGCTGGACTGAAACCTTTCCCATTAGTTCCCATGTATATTTATTGTATATAAAAACACTGTGGGGGATAAAATGAGCTCCTATATTAATGTAAAAAATGAGAATGAGAGCATTGCTGCCATATCTCTTAACAACTGTCACCAGAACAAAATAAGAAAGCAAAAAAAAAAAATGACCTGTGTATTACCGCATCAATATTTAAGACGCTCCCCCTGGATTTCTGTGGTTATAGAATGCCAGATAGAGTTTATTGGTTCTTGGATGGCAGGGCTCCACATGCACCATCCACTGGATATTAAGATTCCATTCAGTCTAGTAAAACCAGAGACCGCAGGAATTCTATACAAGCTACCATTATAATTGCTATAAATTGTTACTAAGTAAGTAAGAGTGTTGTCAATAGCCAGTTAAAAGAAAAGTATAATAGATTTCCTCATTTTAGTTCTTTACAATGTTTACAGCTTTTTTAGTTGATGCTTTGTTTCATTTATCCGCTATCCAATTGTAAAAAAAATAAAGTGGGAGTCTGGCCATCTGGCTACAGCTCAGATTCCCTCCAATCCTCTTGACAGTAAAGCCAATCAGGAGAATTAAAAAACAAAAAAACAAAAACATAATTTACCCACCGAGAGAAACTGCTGAGTCATCCAACCAATAACGCAGCAGCGTGGCTCACGGTCACTAAAAATTATAATGAGAACTTAACTTTTCACGCAAACTGGGTAACAGGTAAGATGTTTTATTTTAAATGCCTGCTCTAAATATGTTTAAAGGTACACTCTACTTTCCTGGACTTTCCCAGCAGACCTGGTCAGAGCATGCCAGAAGGCACAAATCTCCTCTTTTAGTGACCATTAGTATGCCCCGATTTGAGAACTACTGGAAAATCCCCAGATGTGGATTTTACATTTATGTCTTTACGTCTCCATTTTTTTAAACAGATGATAGTTTTAATATGGGGTGTGTGTTTACTGTCCATATTTCCCTAAAATCCAGGCTAAAATATTAAGGGCCTTATTTATGATGTGCGGCATTTAGAATCTTTCTGGTACCTATAACACCAGTTTCAGAGCGGCATTAGCGGACTACAATGGCACTAGCAGTTAGGACACTAACTTATTTGCTTTGATTGTTGCATTAGGTATTGACCGGCCTATGTCAGCGCCTGCTGGGCCGCCTTGAAATCTTTGGTGCTGTATTTTCCCGGGGGGGGGGGGGGGGGGTCGGCATGTCATTATTACATTTACAAGAAATCACTGCTGGGGATAAAGGGGACAAACTTTACAGCCCATTTATGAGTTTTAGTTGTTGCTGTCCAAATTACACATTGTTAAACAAAAGAGCCCATTAAAGTTATTATTAATAACCCCAACAAAAAGAATTGTGCTCTATAGGATCTTGACCTGCAGGGCCAGGTTTCCACTTGCACTGCTTCAACCAGAACACCCAGCGCTGCAACCCTTTCAGCGCTAGTGTTATAAAATACACCAACTGGTGGCCACATCGGCACCGCGCTTTCTTAAATCACACACTGAGTGCCACTGAGACAAAAAAGTGGCACTGTGTGGCGCTTACGCTTCATAAATAAGTCTGAAAATGATACTGTATAGACGGCTTATTCTGCCTGTATGATGTATTATATAGATACCCTATTAGATGGAGCCACCCACTTGTGGTAGCTGGGTTTAATAATTGTAAATAGCACTTAAAATCCTAAAATGAGTTCCATCTGCATCTCAGGATGTCCATAAATTTCTCAGATGTTCAAGTTCTACCCTTACATCACCATAATGTTAAACTGTTATGGCTCTATATCATAGTTATTTTCACAAACCTTTTAAAGCCCCTGGTTCAGTATGTGCAAAATGGTTTATACCTGTCACATTTGTTAACTGCCCCCTTTAAAAAATATTCAGACAAGGTTCCTCAACATGTCAAGTGCTTGGTATAAAATTGCCCTGCAGCAGCAAGTCCGATCTTTCCAAAAAGTAATCTAGCCTGCAATTTGATTTATATAATTCAAGCAGACCAATATCTGCTCTGAGCTCAACAGTAGGTGACAGGTGGGAGCTTCACGTTTGCAGCACAAACAATATTTTCAATTTTGATTTTAAAATAATTATTTAAAGCAGACCATGATAGCTAAGTGCAAATTGCATGGAGATGTCACCAGAAACAAATAATGGATTTTTATAGAGAAAGGGGAAGTACGCTTTTGATGGAATTTTTTAAAGTGTATATTTTTTGTGTGACAAAATGTTGTCCCCAAATTTCTGAGCTTATTGGGCAAGTTTTTATTTGTTATTATGATAGCAAATGTTTTTTTTATAGAAGACATTTTCACAATCTGCAATTTGTCTGTATACTCTACAAGAACAGATATGTAAGTCCTGTACACACCAAAGAAATGAAGAAATTGGGTGGATATGCACTCCCCCAAAATGGTGCTATGCTGCGAGGCCGCAGCAATTACTGTGACCAAAGTGCTGAAATTAAGCAGTGGCCAAACAAACAATATTAATTTGAAGATTCAATCAATACACCACCAAATTAATGAGCCAAGTGCCTCCCTCCAGTGGCTACCGACGCGTTGCGTAGTTCCTAGACCACTTCGCCAGGGTGTATGGCACTTTGGTCACAGTAACTGCTGCATTTGTTAATTGAGCACTTTGCACTTTATTCATCATTGCACTTTGTATCATATGGTATTCCATTCAAATGTATTTTGTTTTTCACTGCATCTTATTTTTGGTGCAATATGTAGTTTATTAAGTGTCCAGGCACAGGCATTTTAGCGGTGTTTCGCTTACATATCCAAATACCATATCTTTTGGTGTATATTAACTGTATTATAATAGCCATATATTTCCTCCCTGTACAGCTTTTTGTTTTTATGTTCTTTAATATTGTCTCTAAACTTTTGTTTGTATGTACTATGTGATTAGCTTCTATTTTCATAAATAAAAGTTGATTATTTTGATACATAATGGTTGCTGTACACACCAAAGACTGTTTAAACATCATGTGTACACAGCAGCAGCTTTCTGTGTACAGGGCTTACTTCTCTGTTCTTGGTGTACAGGTGCCAACAGCAACAAAATGTAGAATTGCACAAAACAATTTACTTACTTTACACAAAATACCATCAAAAGTGGACATTCTCTTTAACTTTTGGATTTAGAATCCCTTAAGTGGACAAAAACATATGCACATACTCATCTACTGTCCTTGATAGCCAGAATTTCAGGAAATCAACCAAGCCAAGCATTTTGGAACTGCAGCAACTCACCTACAAAGCTGAATATCACCTAAAGCTTTACAGCAGGTATGCCGAATGTTGGGGCTCATAGTGGATAAATGTTAGCTACACTCTGACTGCTTTCTGCTCTCCAAACTCATCTGGCATTAACAAGTGTGCAAGTGTGTAGAACCATCCGGAACTTAATGGCATGGGTTTCCATTTCTGGGCAGCTAGACAGCTGCATGCAAGCCTTAAATACTTGGTATATTTTCCTATACTGTATGGAAGTAGACTCCTTCATTCACTTTAAAATGCATTATTTTGTTAAAGGAGACCTTTTGCGTAATAGCATATACAAATGTTATTCTGTAGTAAAGGGAGGTTGGCTTTACAAATAGTAAAAATATTGATTGTGTGTATGGTGATGTACAAAGCTCAGACGAGATGCTCATAGAGAATAATGGGTGCCTTGATCTGGCCTCCTACTGTGGGACTGGGTGACAATGTATTGTAGTCCAGGGTCCTGCAGCTCAGTCATTTTGGTGAATTCAAGTCTGGTGCCGCTCCCGGACCAGCTGCAATGTGCAGGAAACAAGATCACGTTGAGCTGAGATGTACAGAACAACAGATGATGACTCAGCATTGTCTTGTCTCATGCATGCAGCAGCCAGCCCAGGAGCGCGTTACAAGCGCTGATACACCAATACAGCTGAACTGCGACCCCTGGGACCATACTGGGTGAAAATAGCAGGAGGACAGGTAACTATAGAGCTGGTACACAAAGCTTGATTGGATTCATTTTACAATGTCTTTATTTTATTCAAAATAAACAAAGTTTTACAACATTTGTATAATATACTATAAGAAAAATAAAAACAGTAGGTCATATGGAGTTTTACAGCTATCTAGTAATAACAATGCGACCAACTGAACACCATAACCAGTAGGTCAGGAGGAGGCCAAGGACAACGGAAGAAAAGAAAAAAGGAAAAGAAAGAGAAGGGGTAGATTCTGTAGTCTGTAATCTGTAGATTCTTGTTCATACCAAGCTTTGATACTGCAACAAGTCTTCAAATGTCTCTCATAGTAATCTGAACAGATGGCTTGACCATAACTCTGTAACTTTGTCTTTGACTGCTTGGGTGGGTAAAGTACAGTCAGGGGCTGGCTTATCATTTCTGGAGCCCCATGCAAAGTTGTGCTGAGGGGCTAATTTTGTATTGCAAAATACATTAAGTATGTAGGTTTCACACAGAGGGGCATCCTGGCATTGTCCATCCAATGGCATAGGGCAATGTCCAGGAATTATCCATATGGCCATCCAATTTCTACTCCCTGTTGCATCCCAAACTAGGATGCCCCACTGAATGAAATCCCATTAACCCTTTAAGTGCCAAGCACATAGGGCCTACGTGCTGGGCATTTACTCACCTGTGTATATTAATAACCTTGGCTTGGGGTATAACATTAATTTTAATTGATTTGTAACTGTAACTAAAGAAAAACCCTTGAGGTGTGTACTTTTATAGCATATATAGGATATCTGGTTTGTGGGGGATATTTCATATGTACAGCATAGAAGTCAAATTACCTTTACACACATGCTTTACATTGGGGTGCATGCCAACCATACCCTGGAAGTAGCTTGTTTTTTTTTCTGTTCAGGGGACCTTGCGATTTCAGATTCAACTTGTTTTTTTTGTTTGAATATAGTTTTTTTTATAGGAAAATATGTTTTTGGTTCTGCTTTTTTATTCTTTTTTAAGGGTAAACCCTTTACACACAAGTAATTTGTCAAAGGCCTAATCTCAGAAATCTCCACCCACAACAACCAGTCTGGTACGCTGGCACTGAAAGGGTTAATTTGCTGTATCCACTGACCTAACCTCATTCAAATGATGCATGTGCAGGTCATAGCCTTGCTATATCTTTAGCTAGACGCAAACCCAGTCCAGCCATTTGTGATTGGGGGCCCCAAGCATTTGCTTGCTTTGCATGGTGGTTAAGCACACCACTGAGTACAGTTGGCGACTTACAGGAACTATTATTCATCAGGTTGCACTAAATATAATATATTTGAGGGAACCAAAATCTCGAACCTTGGGACATGTCCCCCAAAAGTTTTTCACTGATTGGATTTTTAATGGCAAAATAAATACTATGATTGCATTTCATTTTTGTGTTGGAACATGATTTCCATACTATGGCTTTAGCAGTTACACATATTTTTTTCCTACAGTCCTCCAAAGGCATGAGCAGTAATAATCAGATGGAGGAACTTTGCAAGCAACCAAGAGTGTGGAGAAAGGCGATTTGATTTTGGAGTTCCATAGCTCCTGGCGTCTGCCAAGGAGTAACTTCAGCCTATTTGATTCTCGCTTGCTTATAACTGACAGATGGGAAGAAAAGAGACTTTTTCCATACAGACATTCAATGTAAAATATAAAGTGCGCTTTTTATTTTGATTTATTATTAAGGAGCTGAAATAAACTAAGCTCTTACTTTAAGGGCTTTGTTGTTTATTAAAAAAAATGTGGTTTAATCAAAACCAAATCTGATCAGCGACACTTCAAGGAAAAAGGTAGCCCTGTGAAATGTTCAAGGACAGGGATTTTGAACCAGTGGTACAGGTAACACTGGTGGTACTGCAAAACACATCTTGATTTGCTGCCATTAATACGTGAAATGCCTGATTTGGTCCAAAACTGCTCCAAAAGGAAGTGGAAACTGATTTATGTGCATTTTATACACTTTAAATTGTTGTTTTGGTCTTTTGGAACCGTTTAAGGTGACTGACAGTCCCTACATAGCACCTCATGGTACTTGAGAAAATTAGAAAATAGCAATTGGTACTATAAAAAAGATTTGGGAAACCCCTGTCCTAGAAGACAGACTTTTGTTCTGTACACCCTGTGATTGCATTTCAGGTACCAATTTAATGCCAGCAATGTTTCTATTTCATAGAGATAACCCAACCGAATCTTCAGAATTAGCCTTATGTGTTACTTAGTAACGTTAACTTATTTGCAATGCTTCCAGTTGCGCTCTCTATTAATATGCAACATCTATGACAGGCTAGCTAGGAGCTCCTTGCGCAGTCAAAGAGCGCTGCTAATGACTGGCAGCCTCCTTGCATGCTTTTACACATCTAAAGTGATGGCAACCGCATACATGGGCCTTGCAGGGGAGCACTGTGATTGGCACTGAGACGTTAATTATCATGGAGTGTCAAAGAATGTCAGAAGAAGTGACATCTTCACAAGACAGCAAAATATAGATATTGTTTAATCCTTTAAATAAGCTAGATTTCTCCTTCCATTTCTGGAACAGTTTAATAACATTTTGATATGTCGTAAAAAATAAGCACAATATGTGCAATATAAAATGTCAAACCATACAAAAAACACGTAAGATCTCAGAAGCCATCCTGTAAACCTTTTGTGCTATGCTATAATACATTCGCCATTCACACAGGCACATAGTCAGGCTTTATAGTGTTATAGTGTAGCTAGAGTGTATTATTACCTGTTGTCAAGGATATATGGGCATTTATAAAAAAACAGAACATAACTTTAAGCAGAACAAAAACCCTCAAGGCATGGCCCTGGAATCTAAACAATTCCAGGACCTAACCCCACTGTAGCAATCTCCCTGAGGGCCCCGGAACATTGCTTTTGGGCTCCCTCACCAATGTAAACACCAGCAGCTGCATCCCCTGAATCCATTCTGATAGGCTGGGGGGGGGGGGGGGTATGTGCATGCTGCAGGTGATGCAGCTGCTCTTGCTCACACTGCCATAAACATGAGCAGTTTGCCGAAACTACTCTGATTGACTCTGATTGGAAGAGACTGCGCATGCACCATAGGACTGATTGGTGGGTTTTTCTGGGTGATCTAGGGCATTTCACACAGTGGGGCATCCCATTCCCCGGAGCAGGGACCAAAACACAGGATAGTCAAAATCTAGGGTTTTGTTCCACTTTAAACACAAACTTTAATGGGGAAGTACACTTTCACCTGTATTTTTCAAAGTGTATATTTTTTGTGCCAAAAGTTTTCAGTGGTGACAATCTGTTGGTATTAGTACGCAGTCTGTACATAAAGATCTAAAGGAAACATTAAAATCTACAAGAAAGGAGAACTGAGCCCTGTACACGCACCTAACACTGCTACTGGGCATGTGTAAGTGTGAATGAACTCCCTTTAGTGGCTATAGCAGCAGTGTTCTGTGCACACATGGATCACTTCTTTCTTCATGTAGATCTTGATGTACAGACTTGGTGTACAGTTGCCAATAGCAACACATAGCAGGTAGTGAAACCTGCTTCCATATAACACACAATTGCTAACATTCGAAAGAATGAATAAAATAAGCTTAGCACATTGAAGACACCCCTTTGGAACACAAAAATATGGACTTTCAAAAATGTCATTGAAAGTGGACTTTCCCTCAACCGCGTCAAAAACACCCAGGTTAGGCTTAGTGGAGTAATAGACTGTATTTACATGGTATAAACAGACCAAGAATAACAGGATTTACCTATTATTCGTAATGAGTAGGGGAAACCATGACGATAATCTCTTTATATCTTTGCCAAGCTGGTGCACATTTTTCTGAAGACCATTCACTAAAAAGGGGGATGGAACCTTGTACATGCTTGCTGTTGGGTCTGATCCACTTTCAATAGAATTCTACAAAGTGTATATTTTTGTGTGGCTAAATGATGTCTTAAAGGTGCTAAGCTGATCTAGCATTTTTTATCTTTTTCTAATGTTAGTAAATGTGTGTTTAGTGGAAGTAGTTCTCACTGTCTGCAGTGCAGACTTGGGGTATATTGCCAATAGCAACAGATCGCAGATAGTTGCACAGAAAGTGTTCTGTGTGTACAGGACTTATTCCCTCTTCTAGGTCTACAGACTTTGGCCCTTATTTTTGAAGGAATAGCGACAGGTAGCGACTGGTGAGCGGCCGGTAATGACGGGCCCCGCCACGAGAACGCCGGCTCCCCACCACAATCACACATTTATCAAGCCAATCCTGCTTAGCGACTGAGATAGCGCCATATAGCGACTCATTCATCATTATTCCAGCCTCAGCCCACAGCGCCAGCGTCCGACCTTGAACAGCGACAGGTATGACCTCTCTACCTTGCGCTCTCCAATGCATTTCAATGGAACAATCTTTAAATATGAATAATTAATTGTTATTAATGTTTTTTTTTTTTTAAATGTGAAAAATTCTGTGACCACTTCTGCCATTTTAGATTTTTTAAGGGAAAAAATATTTAAAAAAAATTGTACAGAATTGATATTACAGGTCTGATATTAATGTATTCATATTACTAAATTATTTAAAATACTATTTTTTTTTGGTTTCCAAAAATATGGTGGTTTGGGGGTTAAAAAACTACTTTTAACACATCGCCTCCAGCGCTCTGGGGTTTAAACATACATTTCACAGCGCTTGAATTTTTTGAGCGTGATTTTTTGATGAATATGGTGGAAGCCGGTCGCTCTGACCAGTCGCTATCATGCGCACCCATAGATCGCGGAACCTGTCAAATAGCGACTCGTAACGCTGTATTCAACATTACGCCATACCGACTGAGTCGCTGTCAACAACCGAACAACGGCCAAGCACAGCGAATACTAGCGGGTGCTGTGAAAATACCGCTACAGTCGCTCAACTGTCGCTACATGTCGCTATTAATTAATCAGCCTCTTGATCTACTTTGCCAATAGCAACCAACTGCAGGTAGTGAAAACTGCTTCCATAAAAACACACATTTTCTAACATAGCAACATATTAAAAAATACTTGATCAGCTCAGTGCCTTGAGAACATTCATTTGGAACATATACACTTTTAAAAACTCACTTGAAAGTAGACTTGCCCTTTATGTTGTGTATGTTCAAAAGCACCAGAACCCCAAGGCAGCTCGAATAATTTTCATATTTAGGTGCCTACTGAACCAAAATATTCCTAAAAAATCACTGAAGGTTCAGATCAGCAAATATTCAAGTAAAGTTCATACTTTCCTTTACATACGTTCACCTTTTCACTAGTAATGTAATTTAAGAGACACTGACCAGGAGCAAGTGCTCTCACCCTCACAACATTTAATTAATCACAAATATAGAATTTCATATGCATCTAACCGGGCATTTTAAAAGTGCCCATTGGATTATAGTAAAATGGACCTGAAAAATAAATCTGGCCATATTTATAAAACTTTTCTAGAAATTGTTGCCACTTTTTTGGAATATTCATTTTTATTGTTGGCTTGTCAGGCAGTCAAACACCAGTACAGCAGATCATCACATAGTGGGCCATAAACATAACAATCAGAAAAATAATCTCTTGATAAACAGAGAATAACATGAGTTTGAATTACTGCATGTGCATTTATACATTGTTTTGTCTAAGAGCGATCTATTCTAAACATTGGGGGTCATGCTAAATGTTTGGTAAAGCCAGTGTGACTTGCAGTGTGCATTGCAGTGTGGGTTGCAGCCCATATCTCAGTGGGCTTTTTCTATTTCAATATTTTTTTGCTTTTCAATAAAGCAAAACAGAATTCTGAATATATCATTAGAAAATACATTGTATGAAGGTACCAGAAAAAAATGGAAATGTAGAGGCTGATTTAAGACTAACAGCAAGTATTGCCATTTGAGCGTCTATGTACTGGCGCTTAGAGTGTGCGCTAGTGGACGCTGCAAGCGGGTGTCTGGTGCTATAACCTAGAGTAGCAGCTAGACAAGTGACGCTGTAGTATCCTTTCCAGCATTGATAAATGTGATGTCTGGAGGGTGCTGTAGAAGCGATCTCCCTGAATCAATGCATATGTAGTGTCCCGGGGAAAAGACGCCCAGAGCAACAGGACAACACTGAAGCGAATGATAGGTAGAGGCAGTTAAGTGCATCTGGCGCTCGGCACTGAAGCCCATATTTGAAAAAATAAAAAAAAGAGAAAACACAAAACCAGCGTCGGCGCTCTAAAAACTGGGCGCTCTAGCATTGAGCGTCGGACGCTATATGAAAAAAGTATGTTTCTTAAAACATATACACCAGCACCAGACCTAAAACACATGAAATGACATTGTTTTAACAGTGTAACAAAAACACTGCAAAGGCAGACCTGCACATACAATCCTGCATAAAAAAAAAATAACAATATTAGTGTTTGGTTGCTGGGCAGGAAAGGCCACACAATAAATTGATCGTAAATTGAGAAAAATAATTATTTAAAATGCTATTTATACACTAGCAAAAAAACACCATTGAAATGTATGGGATAATGCTGCTGAGCAGCGCTACATGTTGCTGCTGATCATATAGCACCGGCGCTTTACAATGAGCCGCTAGTAATACATGTGACGCTACATGACGCTATTATAGGTGCTCACCAGGTTGACTTTCATATATTTGGTTTTCACATACTGCACCTGGCATTCACCTGATGCTACGTGGCACTACCTGGCATTAGCGTTTCTTAAATAACCCCCAAAATCTTTTCTGTGTGATAATCACATAAATACGGTATTAATAATATTTTTTCCAATAGAAAAGCATAGTATTAATCAGATAGATATCAGCCATTTAAATCAAAACAAATACTGTAATTTATAACCAAAAAGATAATAAATAAATAGCACTAAGAAGAATATGGGGAATTAAAGAACTTAGAGTCCAATTCCAGGATTCCAGCATTCAGACCAAGGACTCAAAATCTCCCAAAATTGTGACTCTTTATTGACCCTTCTAGTGCCAGCTGCGTAGTCACCTCTTCTACCATTAAGTGCTAGCTATGTGAGATTCACATAGCTGATTTAAAACACCTAAAGATAAAAAGTATAAACGTTAAAAACTCAGACTGACCCCTCAATCGATCCAACCAGGTCTTCTCTTCACCCAGGGGGCATCCAATCTCCCCAAGGGCTCGTCTGGCTTCAGGAGAGGGCCCAGAATATCCCCACCCCCTGTTTCAGCCGCTGCCCCTGCAAGATGTAAAAAAAAATAACATTTACTCACCTGCGGCAGCAATCCCTCTGGCTGGGTCTCCTCTTCGAATGGTCCTGGGTTCTTCCGTGGTGAGGAGAGGGGTTAAATATGCCCTCTCCAGCACTTCCACCATCGCCATATTTTGTGGTGTCATCCATGACATCATCACACACCCACCCAAAGACGCTTATTAGCACCGGGTGATCGTCGGGGAGAAGGTTGGAGGGCGAGGGGCTGTGATCCCTTGCTGCCCTAGCCCCCTCTCCACCGATAACCCAGCAGATGTCGTTGGAAATCTGTGGTACAGGGCAGGATCGGAGGTGAATAAAGAAAAAAAAATAAATGCCATTTTTAAGCTGTGTTTTTTTAAATGTAACCCTTTGTAAAATGGTAAGGGAACCAGGAGACCTCTATACCAGTTCACAAGGCTCAGGGGTGGCAAGTCACCTGCGGCTTGTGGGTGACTTGCCATTAGCCCCCACCCCAATTACCTGCCTCCCCAAAGCCCGGGAAGAGCAACCTAGGGCCATTTAGGCTTTGTGAGCTGGTAGCCAGCAGGACGGGGGGCACCAAGACTGGCCCTTGCACCCTATTCTACAAGCCCTGCATAGCTGGCCCCTGGGCTAGTTATGCTGGGTAGGGGGGGACCTCACATCATTCTTTTAGGGATTTTTAAGGGTTTAACACCCTTAAAATATCCCAAAAAATGTGGTGCCCCTAGGAAGGGGAACCCTATGTCATTTTTTTAAATTATGTCCTCTCGCCCAGCAGGTATGAAAGGCTTCCAGCAGCAGCAGGAGAGCAGTAGCCAGAGTGATTGGCGTGGGACACAGTGCAAGATGGATAGGAGGTAAGTATTAAAAAAAACATAAAATATTTTTTTTCTGTGTGTGTGTGTTTACATTTAATCCTGGTAACTGGTAAGGGGTCCATTTGAAACAAAGGAGACAATTTTCCAAATGTATTTTGTTTTTTTACTCAAACAATACATTTTCATGTTAAAGCATAAACTCTGCTGCAAAAAAAAATATATAGAATTTTCCAGGAAGTTCCTGCAAAAATCACAGTTAAACAGATTGTGGAGAATGACCTAGTGACAAAATGTCAAGCCTGACAAAGCTTAGATTCATTCAGTTGAATAGGCTCAAGAATAGGCTCAAAACTGTACATTTGTTTTCTATATTTCACATAGCTTAAGAATGATCAGGTGACAAATTTGCTTGTCTTTTACAATGATAAAAAAAACATGCTGGCAATTGCTGATTTGGGTGATAAAAAGCATAAAGAAATGTGCTGCGTATTTTTTTTCACCTGCTCGGGGCAGCTGCATATAATTTGATAAAAAGAATAGTAAAAACTATAGCCAAAACAGTGATGAATCACACTGATTTTTTTTACAAATGTAATTTTTTGTTATATTTTTTTCAATCTTTGAGAGAAGGACATGTGAAAAAGGTATTGTAGAAAATGGAGCAAGGCTTTTCTTTGCTAAATCACAAGAATTTGAAAAAGCTAAAACTGTAGTATATTTTTCTCAAAAAACAGACTAATTTATTGTTACAGACTTTGTTGAATCGAGGCATTTTGATTGAAACTACTGCTTTCAGGATAGGAATAGGAAGTGTTCTATTCCAAATATAACAGTCTAAGTAAAAATAGTTTTAATTGCCCTAATGCACCCCATCCAAGACAGCTTCAGACTAGACCAGGAGTCCATGTCACCTCCCAATATATGAAATAATGAATTGCAATTGTTTTTATATCATAAATGAAACTGAGGGGTTAGTTGGACCCCAAGATAAAAAATATCAGTTGTCCAAATGAGATTAAAGGATTGTTTTAAATTAAGATCCTCTTGGTCCAAGAATGTTAAACTCAACTAAAAGTCTGAGGCGACTTAGTATAATTGATTGTTAGCCCAAAATTTTGCTAAATTTCTTGAGCATGTGAAATAAATTAGGAAGTGAATTGTGGGTTGAGGAAACAAACTATAGAATGTTCATTTATGTTCCTTCATCCTAAACTCCACCCACAACATCTAGCTTAATCTAATTGTTCTCACCAAAGGTTCCATTTAGGGATGAGCGAATCGATCTGGACGAACCCGAATTCGTTCCGAATTCCAGGAAAAATTCGATTCTGAACGAATCCGAATTTCCCCGCGATTCGATTGATCGAAGTTTTCCTTTAAACTCCATTTATTTCAATTACAGGCATTCTAAAATGGTGGAAGCACATGTCCGGACATATTCCCTGGAGCAAGGTATCATGGGAAAGTCACATGCAGCCTATCAGCAGCCAGGAAGCCCGGTGACGTCACTGTGCTATATAAACCGGCAGCCATTTTCCTTGTGCGCAGTTTAGCGTTGTATTGCGGCTAGAGCAGAGCTGGTTACAGACAGGGACAGAGTTAGAGATAGGTAGGGAGAGTCAGAGAGACAGACAGAGAGGCAGAAAGAGAGGTAGACAGAGCCAGGAAAAGATAGTGAAAGATAGGGAAAAACCGGATCGATCCAGGCAGGGACAGCATTGAAGTGACAGGGAATTTTTTTTTTTTTATTTTCATTAGCCAGATCAGTTTTCAATTCAATTTCAGTTCTTTGTGCTATAAACCTGCCTTGCCACTGTGCATCCCGTCTATGCAGTGGCATATTTAACCCTATCTGTTACACACAAGCATTTCTCATAACTGGATTAGTTTTAATTTTTTTTTGTCTGGTTTAAATACACCAGCCCACATGGGCATCCGTCTGCATCTGTTATTCTAAATAAGCGTTGTTCAGCCTCATTTTAATTAAGCTATTGCATTTTGAATTGGTTTTTGTCTGGTTTAAATACACCAGCCCACATGGGCATCCCAAACCAGCACATGTCACCCTATCTGTTATACTAAATAAGTGTTGTTCAGCCTCATTTTAATTAAGCTATTGCATTTTGAATTGGGTTTTGTCTGGTTTAAATACACCAGCCCACATGGGCATCCCAAACCAGCACATAGCACCCTATCTGTTATACTAAATAAGCGTTCTTCAGTCTCATTTTAATTAAGCTATTGCATTTTGAATTGGGTTTTGTCTGCTTTAAATACACCAGCCCACATGGGCATCCCAAACCAGCACATGTCACCCTATCTGTTACACTAAATAAGCGTCTGCTTTAAATACACCAGCCCACATGGGCATCCCAAACCAGCACATGTCGCCCTATCTGTTATACTAAATAAGCGTTGTTCAGCCTCATTTTAATTAAGCTATTGCATTTTGAATTGGGTTTTGTCCTGCTGCCAAAACACTAGGCCGCAAGGTATCCCAAACCTGCACGTAGCACCCTATCTGTTATACTAAATACCCTTGTTCATCCTCAGCTTAATCAAGCTATTTCATTTTGAATTGGTTTTTGTCCCGCTGCCAAAACACTAGGCCGCAGGGTATCCCAAACCTGCACGTAGCACCCTATCTGTTATACTAAATAAGCGTTGTTCAGCCTCATTTTAATTAAGCTATTGTATTTTGAATTGGATTTTGTCTGCTTTAAATACAACAGACCACATGGGCATCCCAAACCAGCACATGTCACCCTATCTGTTATACTAAATAAGCGTCTGCTTTAAATACACCAGCCCACATGGGCATCCCAAACCAGCACATGTCGCCCTATCTGTTATACTAAATAAGCGTTGTTCAGCCTCATTTTAATTAAGCTATTGCATTTTGAATTGGGTTTTGTCCTGCTGCTAAAACACTAGGCTGCAAGGTATCCCAAACCTGCACGTAGCACCCTATCTGTTATACTAAATACCCTTGTTCATCCTCAGCTTAATCAAGCTATTGCATTTTGAATTGGTTTTTGTCCTGCTGCCAAAACACTAGGCCGCAGGGTATCCCAAACCTGCACGTAGCACCCTATCTGTTATACTAAATAAGCGTTGTTCAGCCTCATTTTAATTAAGCTATTGCATTTTGAATTGGGCTTTGTCTGCTTTAAATACAACAGACCACATGGGCATCCCAAACCAGCACATGTCACCCTATCTGTTATACTAAATAAGTGTTGTTCAGCCTCATTTTAATTAAGCTTTTGAATTTTGAATTGGTTTTTGTCCTGCTGCCAAAACACTAGGCCGCAGGGTATCCCAAACCTGCACGTAGCACCCTATCTGTTATACTAAATACCCTTGTTCACCCTCAGCTTAATCAAGCTATTGCTTTTTGAATTGGTTTTTGTCCTGCTGCCAAAACACTAGGCCGCAGGGTATCCCAAACCTGCACGCAGCACCCTATCTGTTATACAAAATACCCTTGTTCATCCTCAGCTTAATCAAGCTATTGCATTTTGAATTGTTTTTTGTCCTGCTGTCAAAACCCCAGGCCGCAGGGTATCCCAAACCTGCACGTTGCACCCTATCTGTTATACTAAATAAGCTTTTTCAGCCTCAGCTTTTTTAAGCTTTTGCATTTTGAATTGTTTTTTGTCCTGCTGTCAAAACACCAGGCCGCAGGGTATCCCAAATCTGCAGGTTGCACCCTATCTGTTATACTAAATATGCTTGTTTAGCCTCAGCTTTATTTAGCTATTGCATTTTGAATTGGTTTTTGTCCTGCTTTAAAAAAAACACCAGGCCGCAGGGTATCCCAAACCTGCACGTAGCATCCTATCTGTTATACTAAATACCCTTGTTCATCCTCAGCTTAATCAAGCTATTGCATTTTTAATTGGTTTTTGTCCTGCTGCCAAAACACTATGCCGCAGGGTGTCCCAAACCTGCACATAGCACCCTATCTGTTATGCTAAATAAGCGTTGTTCAGCCTCATTTCAATTAAGCTATTGCATTTTGAATTGGGTTTTGTCTGCTTTAAATACACCAGCCCACATGGGCATCCCAAACCAGCACATGTCACCCTATCTGTTATGCTAAATAAGCGTTGTTCAGCCTCATTTCAATTAAGCTATTGCATTTTGAATTGGTTTTTGTCTGCTTTAAAAACACCAGCCACATGTGCATCCCAAACCAGCACATGTGACCCTATCTTTTATACTAAATCAGCTTGTTCAGCCTCAGCTTTATTAAGCTATTGCATTTTGAATTGGTTTTTGTCCTGCTGTTAAAACACCAGGCCGCAGGGTATCCCATATTGCCAATTTTCATAGTATCTGGTGCAGAGAAGCATTTCCTCACATTATTTAGCTTCTGCTTTTTAAAGTAAACACATTTTTTAAAGTACCCATTGCGCATTTCAAATCCATAAAAATGTCAGCCAGACAAGTGCCAGGATGTTCAAAGAGGAGTGGCAGAGGCCAAGATTCAGCAGGCAGAGGTCGCAGCAGACTAGGGGCAGACGAGTGGCAGCAGGAGTCACGGTGAGAGACCTGATCTGCCAGTATCTGCTAGTGGTCGTGTCTCCACCAGTAACGCATCTGCCGTGGTAGATTGGTTAACGCAGTCATCCACATCATCACAAGTTACATCTGAGACCCCCAGTCTAGGGTCGGTAGGTTCCTCTGACACAACCCTCAGTTGGCATGCCCCGAGAGCAGTCCCTATCCTCCCATTGCCTCTTTCCTACGTCGTTCCTTCCCCCAGCGACGTATCCTATGCTTTGGGTTCAGCTCCACTCTTTAGTGAGGAGGACGATCAGATAGAGGACAGTCAGCAGCTACTGCCCAGCCAAGAAATGGAGGTGGCTTCTTTAGCTAGGCAGGCAAATAGTGATGTGGAGAGTGTCGTGGGTGTTGCAAGCGTACCAGCTCCCGTGCCAGACACTGTTGAGGAAACCAAGAACATCAGTGATGTGCAGCCAAAACTCGGTGATGATTATGATGAAGAAGCCGATCGCAATTGGGAGCCGGGTGCAGAAGGGGCTTCATCGTCATCATCAGGAGAAGAGGGGCGCAGGTTGCCCCGGAGTCAGCAGCTGAGGCAGCAAGGTGTTAGCAGCATGGTTGGCAGTCAGCATGGGGGCACAATTGTAAAGCCTGGAGCCAAACTGGGCCGGGGTCTTTGTAGAGCACCTGCTGCACAGCAGGCTACCTTATCGGGAGGTAGTGGAGCAGGGGTTCCTGGAGTTGGTGACAGTAGCAGTGAATCAGTGTGGCCTGTTGGTGGGAAAAGTAGCTACTCAGCAGTGTGGCAGTTTTTCCTGAAGCATCTGCAGGAGGGTAACATGGCCACATGCAAGATATGTAGGCAGAAGGAGAAGCGTGGCCAGGGCCCAAATGTTGGCACCACGGCCCTGCATCAACATATGATGTGTCACCATAAAGCGGCCTGGGAGAACCGAGGCTCCAAAGAGGTGGTCCAGCCTGCTTCCTCACCAAGTGGCACGCCGCTCCCAATTTCTGCCAGCCAAGGCTCCAGCACCTCAGCCGAAGGCAGCTGTGCATCATACCCATCCTCTGTCGCTCCTGATGCTCCTGCTTCTCCAAGTCATGCATCCCGCCAGCAATCTATCAGCGAAGCCATGTCCAAGAGAAAGCAGTATGCGCCCACTCATCCTACGGCGCAGAAGCTGAATGTGCTCCTGTCAATGTTGTTGGTGCTGCAGTCGCTCCCTTTTCAGGTGGTGGACTCTGCACCTTTCAGAGAACTGATGGCTTGTGCCGAGCCGAGGTGGAGAATCCCAAGCCGTCATTTCTTTGCCAAGAAGGCAGTACCAGCGCTGCACACTTTTGTTGAACAGAAGGTGGACCAGTCCTTGAGCCTGTCGGTGTGTAGCAAAGTGCATGGCAGCGCCGACGTCTGGAGCTGTAACTACGGTTAGGGACAGTACATGTCATTTACGGCCCACTGGGTGAATGTGGTCCCTTTGCAGCAGCAGCAGCAACTTGGACAGGTCACGCTGCTTCGGCCTCCGTGCTCCCTGGCCGTTGTGCCTGTGACACCGTGCGACTCAGCCTCTTCATCCTCCGCCATCTCCTCACCCTCCACTGTAGGCTCAAGTCTCAGTGCCCCTCCAGTCTACCATGTGTGCAGGGCACGGAGGTGTCACCCTGTGCTTCACATGGTTTGTCTTGGCGAACAGAGTCACACAGGGGAGGAATTGCTTAAATGTATGTATCACGAAATCCAAACATGGCTTACTCCAAGAAAACTTAAAATGGGAATTATGGTTACCGACAATGGGAAGAACATTTTGTCTGCACTGTGACAAGGAAGCCTGACCCATGCGCCCTTTCTTGAAGTGTTCCCCTGATCTGCAAGACATCCTGACAACTTCAAGGAAACTTTGCATGCACTTCAGCCACTCATACACCGCCAAACACACCCGTTGGAATTCCACCCTTCACATGTTGGACCGATTATATGAACAGAGAAAAGACATCACGGATTTCTTGATGATCCAAACAGATAGGGGGACTCCCCTGTGTTGCTTCAATGTAAACCAGTGGCATCTCATACGTGACACCTGCCGTTTGCTCAGGCCCTTTGAGGAAGCTACTTTATTAGTCAGTTGCCAGGACTATGAGATGAACGATGAGATTCCACTGCTTCATGTACTACAAACCATGGAAACCATGGCTGGTCAGGGCACTAGAGACACGGGGCATACATTTCACAGCCACATGAAGCCTTTGGGGGATGAAGTGGAGGAGGAAGAGGGGGTGGGGCACAGCGAAGCACAGTTTAGGTTTGACAAAATGACCATTTTATCTAGTCATCTGACAGGAGAGGAGGAGCAGGAGCAGCCAGAAGAGCTAGAGGGTTGTGAGGAAGGCAAGACAGAGGACCCAGACACACCATGGCAGTTTGCAGTGGAGAAGGAGACAGGTAGTCCCTCCGAGCCACTTGCACAAATGGCACGATGCATGCTCACGTGCTTGCGTAGTGACCACAGAATTGTCTCCATTTGTCAGCCGGGATGACTTCTGGCTCTCCACCTTATTGGAACCTCGCTTCTGGCACAAAATGGGGGCATTTTTTACACCCACTGAGAGGGAGGACCAACTGACCTACTACAGAGACATCCTACGTAGTCAGTCTTCAGTCGCTAATGAGTAGCTTTCTACCCCCGCATGAGTCTACTCATGAGCAGCAGGAAGACCTGGAGCATGACCTGAACCAGCAGGTCATGTCATACCTTGACATGACCATGCCAACACACCTTGAGGATCCACTGGACTTCTGGGAAGCCAAACTTGACTTGTGGCCGCAACTAGCAGAGTTTGCCCTGGAAAAGCTGTCCTGCCTGGCCAGTAGTTGATTTAGATGGCAACTGGGCTGCTCTATATAATGCTGCAAAATGGCAAATTTATCTCACAATATAAGCTATTGCCCCTCAGATTTACACAGGGTCTGCTCTATATTATGCTGTAAAATGGCAAATTTACCTCACAATTTAAGCTATTGCCCCTCAGATTTACACAGGGCCTGCTCTATATAATGCTGCAAAATGGCAAATTTACCTCACTATATAAGCTAATGCCCCTCAGATTGACACAGGAGCTGCTCTATATAATGCTACAAAACCAAGAGTGGATTTAACTCACACAATATAACCTATTTCTCAGGTTTATATAGGGACTGCTCTATGTAATGGTGCAAAACCATGAATTTACCTACAATATAAACTATTGCTGCTCCATATAATGGTGCAAAATAGGGCAAATGTATTGTCCAATATAAACTATTGCTGCTCTGATTTACACAGGAGGGCCACTCTAAAGAATGGTGCAACATGGCGAATTTAGCTAACCATATAACATAGATTGCAAAATTAGATTTTCAGACAGGGCCTGCTCTATGAAATGGCAATTTTACCTCACAATATAAACTATTGCTCCTCAGATTTACACAGGGATTTAGATTTATATATATATAATAGTGCAAAACAGCGAATTTACCTCACAATACTGTATAAACTATTGCTCCTCAGATTTACACAGTGGGCTTCTCTATATAATGGTGCAAAATGGCGAATTTACCTCACTATATAATCTATTACAGCTCTATATAAAAAAAAATAAAAACATAAAAAAAAGGGCCTGTAGAAGCTTATTTAGTATAACAGATAGGGTGACATTTGCTGGTTTGGGATGCCCATGTGAGCTAGTGTTTTGACTGCAGGACAAAAACCAATTCAAAATGCAATACTTTGATTAAGCTGAGGAAGGATCAAAAAGCGTATTTAGTATAAGATAGGCTGTCAAGTGCAGGTTTGGGATGCCCTGCGGCCTGGTGTTTTTTTTGTTAAAGGCAGACCAAAAACCAATTCAAAATGCAATACTTTGATTAAGCTGAGGAAGGATCAACAAGCGTATTTAGTATAACAGATAGGCTGCCAAGTGCAGGTTTGGGATGCCCTGCGGCCTGGTGGTTTTTTTGTTAAAGGCAGACCAAAAACCAATTCAAAATGCAATACTTTGATTAAGCTGAGGAAGGATCAACAAGCGTATTTAGTATACCAGATAGGCTGCCTAATGCAGGTTTGGGATGCCTGCAGCCTGGTGTTTTTTTGTTAAAGGCAGACCAAAATTTTGAATTGGTTTTTGTCTGCCTTTAACAATAAAAACACCAGGCTGCAGGGCATCCCAAACCTGCACTTGGCAGCCTATCTGTTATACTAAATACCAATTCAAAATGCAATACTTTGATTAAGCTGAGGAAGGATCAACAAGCATATTTAGTATAACAGATAGGATGCCAAGTGCAGGTGTGGGATGCCCTGCGGTGTGGTGTTTTTTTTTTTTAAAGGCAGACCAAAAACCAATTCAAAATGCAATACTTTGATTAAGCTGAGGAAGGATCAACAAGCGTATTTAGTATAACAGATAGGCTGCCAAGTGCAGGTTTGGGATGCCCTGCGGCCCGGTGTTTTTTTTTGTTAAAGGCAGACCAAAAACCAATTCAAAATGCAATACTTTGATTAAGCTGAGGAAGGATCAACAAGCGTATTTAGTATAACAGATAGGCTGCCAAGTGCAGGTTTGGGATGCCCTGCGGCCTGGTGTTTTTTTGTTATAGGCAGACAAAAACCAATTCAAAATGCAAAACTTTGATTAAGCTGAGGAATGATCAACAAGCGTATTTAGTATAACAGATAGGCTGCCAAGTGCATGTTTGGGATGCCCTGCGGCCTGGTGTTTTCTTTGTTAAAGGCAGACCAAAAACCAATTCAAAATGCAATACTTTGATTAAGCTGAGGAAGGATCAACAAGCGTATTTAGTATAACAGATAGGCTGCCTAATGCAGGTTTGGGATGCCCTGCGGCCTGGTGTTTTTTTTGTTAAAGGCAGACCAAAAACCAATTCAAAATGCAATACTTTGATTAAGCTGAGGAAGGATCAACAAGCGTATTTAGTATAACAGATAGGCTGCCAAGTGCAGGTTTGGGATGCCCTGCGGCCTGGTGTTTTTTTTTGTTAAAGGCAGACAAAAACCAATTCAAAATGCAATACTTTGATTAAGCTGAGGAAGGATCAACAAACGTATTTAGTATAACAGATAGGCTGCCTAATGCAGGTTTGGGAGGCCCTGCGGCCTGGTATTTTTTTTGTTAAAGGCAGACCAAAAACCAATTCAAAATGCAATACTTTGATTAAGCTGAGGAAGGATCAACAAGCGTATTTAGTATAACAGATAGGCTGCCTAATGCAGGTTTGGGATGCCCTGCAGCCTGGTGCTTTTTTTGTTAAAGGCAGACCAAAAACCAATTCAAAATGCAATACTTTAATTTAGCTGAGAAAGGATCAACAAGCGTATTTAGTATAACAGATAGGCTGCTAAGTCCAGGTTTGGGATACCCAGGTGGGCTGGTGTTTTTTTGGTAAAGGCAGACCAAAAATATTTAAACTAATCCAGTTATATATAATGATAAATGCTTGTGTGTAACAGATAGGGTTAAATAAGCCACTGCATAGATGGCATGCACAGTGGCAAGGCAGATTTACAGCACAAAGAACTGAAATCGAATTGAAAACTGATCTGGCTAATGAAAAAAAAAAAAAAATTCACTGTCACTTCTAAGCTGTCCCTGGCTGGATGGTTCCGATTTTTCCCTATCTTTCCCTGGCTCTGTCTACCTCTCTGTCTGCCTCTCTGACTCTCCCTACCTATCTCTAACTCTCTGTCCCTGTCTCTAACTATCTGTGCTCTGGCCACAATGCAAGGCTGAAATGCGCACAAGCAAGATGGCCGCCACTTTATATAGCACTGTGACGTCACCGGGCTTCCTGGCTGCTGATAGGCTGCATGTGACTTACCCATGATACCTTGCCTCAGGGGGTATGTCTGGACATGTTCATCCACCATTTTAGAATGCCTGTAATTGAAATAAATGGAGTTTAAAGCAAAACTTCGATCGAATCGCGGGGAAATTCGTCCAGATCGATTCGCTTATCCCTACTAGCAATAATCCTCTTGAGCAGGATTATACCAGGTAACCAGTCTGGAGGGGTAGGGCCCACTGGAGAATGATCCTGTCTGTGTGGGCCTCTGAAGATGTCAGCTTTATTTTCAAATAGAGAGGTTAGGTAAGTGTTAAACTGACCTGATATTGCCCATTAGGTTTGGCTCATCCATGCTTGGATAGCGACAATATCCAGTTCAAATTATTCTTCCATTTCATTACTATAGAAGTGCCTCCGCCTCCCCTGAGTGTTCATAGGGTCAGATAATCCAGGGCTTTGAGACCTGGCTCTAGTGTATAAGCTCCTAGGCTGCTATTCTAGTGCTGCAGGGGTGTTTGGGGCACCAAGCTCCTCTGCATCCCTATGCTAGGTGTGGGTGCAGGGGCATGATCAAGCCAGCAGCATGCCAGTCAGGTGGCTTGCTTGCAATTTTACCCTTTTAACTGGTAACATTTTTACCAGTTGAAAAGTTGGTTACAAGAATAAACTTTCTTAAAGAAAACTAAGATTTAGTTACCCCAGCGCCTTGCTAACAGAGTCAGATGGCACCAGATATCTTTAAACAAGCTGCAGGGTACCAAATGTCAGCATCTCCTGACATGCTCACAGTGCGCTGGTCTGTGGCTGTCTCCGCTAGTGTCTGAGCCACCCTGTGGTGGTGTCTGTGGCATCCCATGTCTACCCTTTGTAGTTCAGGGTGTTGATACCCTCAACCAAAGAAACTCATTGTTCCAGACTTGCTAACAAATCACACTTTACCTTCATACATTTTATGGTAGACAGGGGATCTATTACTTGCTGCTAGGTTTGGGTACAACCTTAAATTGAGAAAACAACAGTTGCCTTCATTCCTACAGATATAACAAAATTTAAATAAATAATACCGCGCTTAAAATCATAAAAAACCCTCAATACAGTGTTATATTATTATGAAGCTCCACGTGCTAAAACTACCATCTCACTGATAAGTCAAATACAGAAAATAAAAGTCAATAAAATGCACAGAGCTTCTGTAGACCTCCAAATAGCCGTGTGGTTATTCTGTGCTCATTCACTTTCACCACTGTTTAATAGTGCCGCAATATCCAATTCAGTGACGTTTCACACCACCAATATAATGCTCTTACCGGAACATCCAAAGATAATGTGCCAAATACTCAATAAATTCCCCCACGTTCAGGACCGGAACATCCAGGGATAATGGGCCAAACGATCAATAAAATCCTTCCCACATTCAGGATCTTGAGTTGGTTACCATCACTACTTCAGGTCTTATACAGTTGTATCTCTCATAGAGCACATATAAAAAAGAGAAAATACAACACAACCATAGTGCAACAATGTTGGAAACGAGGAATAATTTATTGTGCCAGATTACACTCACATGTTAAAACATTAAAATCACGCTTTAAATCCAATCCACTATGTATCAACTCACGCTACTCCGTTCCACCTTAAAAATATTTATGACGCAAAATTCCTCCACTCCAGGTGAGGAGAGCGTCCTACTGCCGGCGCAGAGGAATCCATTCTTTATATACAAATCATAGTAGGTGGAGCTTCCCACAGTAAACTCCCCTGCAGCCACTCAGCGCGCTTCTATGGGTATGACAAAAAGACAGCCTCCCATCTCCGCCCATCCAAGTCCTCCTACGTATATTCTACATTCGCTTCACTGACAGGGGAGACTTTGGCCCTTATTCATCAAGCGATAGCGCCAGGTAGTGTCTGACGAGCGCCAGGTAGCGGCAGCTAACGGCGACTACCGACTCAAGTACGCCCGGCGGCGGTCACAATGACGCATTTATCAAGCAAAATGAGGCTAGCGCCGGCGAGAGCGACGGCTAGCGCGGCATTCATCATGAAGCCGCCTGGACATAACAGCGCCGCTGCAAATTCCCTCACAGCGCCAGGTATGAGCTGTCGCTCCCTGGCGATGTCCAATGCATTTCAATGGAGCAATCTATAATTATTCATAATTAATTGGTAATAATTTTTTTTTTTTTTTTTTTTAATGTCAAAAAATCGGAGACCACTTCTGCAATGTTAGGATTTATTTTTAAGTAAAAAAAAAAATTAAAAAAAATATGTGCAGAATTGATCTAACAGGTCTGAGATTAATGTATTCATATTACAAAATGATTATAAAAACATGTATAATGTTACATTCAAAAAATATGGTTGTTTAGGGGTTAAAAACTAGTTAATACACATCGCCGCCAGCGCTCTGGGGTTTAAACAAGGAATGGACAGCGACAGCACATTCGGAGCGTGATTTGTTGATGAATATGAAGCTAGCCGTTCGCTCTGGCCATTCGTTGTCAGGCGCTCACATACAACGCTGGACCTGTGAAACAGCGACCCCCCAGCCCGTATTCAGCATTACCGCACACCGACTGAGTCGCTGTCATCAAGCTAATGCCGGCCAAGCACAGCGAATACTGGCTGGCGCTGTAAAAATCACGCTACAGTCGCTCATCTGTCGCTACCTGGCGCTATTAATGAATCGGCCTCTTTATTAACAAACGGACGGACAGCACACATTCAGCGCAAGAGGAAAGGGAAATTTAACCCTCACTATTCAAATTTAATTCGTCTAAAATCAATATGGCACAGCCTTTAATAACAATAAAGAGGAAACATAGTTACACTGCACCATGTTTTGTAATATATATATATATATATATATATATATATATATATATATATTGTATTTAAACAAGAAATTTTATTTACAAACGGCCAAACAAAACAGGCTCTACATAGAGGGAAAGAGATCTTAACCCTCTTTTCTCTGGAATAAATTATACAAAAAAGAAAAACAAAAGTTAGATTGCTGCTTGTTTTGTAATTTGTAGACAAGGGATTTAGCCCTTGCGCAATCAGGCAATTTAACTGTAGTATTATAATAAAATGCCAGCGAATTTAAATTTATACTATTTCTCTCTGGATATGCTATCCAATGTTTGTATTATAAAATTGGAACCGAGGAGCAGTGAGTTGATATAACAATACTGTAGTGAACCATAAAACTGGAAAAATAAAACAGAAAAAATAAGAAAAAATAAAAAATAAAACCACATGAACACCACATATAAACCACATTAGAAACACCGTAAAAAAAGGGGGGGGCACCCAAACCATTAAAATGTCTTTACTATTTTATTACACATAACCTATATAAAATACCCAGAAATCTACCACTAACCTAACAATACATCTCGACCTAGGAGGAATCCAGAAAGCAGTTCAAATCGAAATCTATATTCAAACCCTTTGGTGTCATGGTGTCCAAGTTATATATCCAAAAGCTCTCCCTCTTGGATACCTCTCATACCAGGTTTGATCCCCTCCAATGCCCTTCTATTTTATCTATTGCTATAAATGACATAACTGTGGGATCACAGTGATGGAACTCTTTAAAGTGGGCAGAAAGGCTATGGGCTTCAAACCCTCTCTTTACATTATATACATGCTCCCTTATTATGATCCTCAATTCCCTAGCTGTTCTTCCTACATAAAGAAGGTTGCATGTACACCATATCAAATACACTACACACTTAGAGGAACACATGATGAATTTTGTTATATCATATTTTCGTCCTAATTTAGGGTGTGTAAAGGATTCTAAAGGTTTCTTCACAGCAACGCATGTCTTGCATCCAATACATGCCCCACATCTATAGAAGCCCTTCTTTTCCAGCCCAAAGAAGGATGCTACTGACAATGGTTTGGGAGGATCTATATAACTTTTAGTTAACCTGCTCCTTAAATTAGGTACCTTTCTATAAATTATTTTAGGCTTTTCAGGTAGTACAGCTCTCAAGGTTTCATCCTCCTTCAGTATATGCCAATGCTTGGCTAGGATAACTCTAATCTCCCGATGTTGTACATTAAAATTTGTAAGAAAGGAGAATTGGTCAGATATGACTCCTTTTTTACATACAGATTCTCTCTGAGGAAAGCGTTAGTCGCTGTTCATCTATCTCAGGAGCCATGTATCCTTTGTCCACAAATTTCTGGGTCAATAATGCAGCCTGCCTATCATATTCCTCCACCTTGCCGCAATTCCTCCTCAACCTCATGAACTGCCCTCGTGGAATTGCACTTAGCCAGTTCGGGTGATGACAACTCCCCGACTTTTATTCCTACAGATATACCATGACCTGGGGGAGTAAGAATTTTCAGTGACATATTTTACATATACTATTTTGACTGTTTTGGAAATTGGGTTTTAAACCTCTGCTTAAAGAATGATCCCCATGATTTCATTGCCCCATAACATCATATGGTTGTGCTGGAGCAGCTAATTAAAAGCAAAGTAAGATTGCAGTTCTTGGTATTTAGCCTGCATTTGTGTCAGCTTTACCAGGATGCTATTCTCAAGAGCAGGTTAAAATGCTAACACATTCACAAGGTATCTGGGAAATGTGCTTGTAGTAATTTTACAGGTTTTATATAACTGAATAAAAGCCTGTACAGATAACTAGTTTATATGTTATCTTGGAGCCATGCCATAAAGAAGTAACTCAGGAGAACTCTTTGTAAATTAAAGTGAAACACCAAAACATGAATATTTAAAGCTCGTTTGCACAGCTTTTTAATCCAGGACTTGTTCTAATTTAGAGAAGCTTAAAGTGGACCAATCACTAACCTCTATTGGATGCCCCGATGTGTGAACCCCTAGGGCACCAGTGATCTTATCTAATTTGGGCAGGTCCCGCAACACGATCTCCGCCAGCGCCGCATTCCTGGCTTCTCTGTAGCTGGGTCCACCCCCCTCGCCCAGCCACTTAGAATAGACCAGGCGGGCAGGAGCACGCACTCCACAAGGGGGCCATAGATGGGGTGAGGGTGCGCCGATGCTGGCATGAAGTTCAAATCAGTGGCTTTATGCCGCGCATTAGTATGTGCGCATAAAGTGCTGACTGGATTAGCCCCTGCACATGTGCTGTGGGACATGGAAAGGTGAGTGAAAGTGGGCAATCGGGGGGTCCACTTTAAGACGCTACCAGTATTATAAGCTCCATTGTTATCAATGACAGAACTATATATCCAAAAGGCAAAGGTTGAGTCCCCTTCTCAGTGCAGTTGCTTTCTTTGTACCCTCCCCTCAACAAACACGCATATTTCCAAAAGGCTGTCGTTTTTTTAACTTGAAGCCTAGATTTAGTATGTGTAATGAAGAAGCCCCTGTAAATTGAGGGAAGGGCATATTGAGATATTTGGAGGGGTAGCCTGGGAGATATCAGGTAGTCTCCAGCTACAAACAGAGTGAAGCCACCTTCATGTATCTGCATTTGTCTAATAAAGAAAAACTTTGCTTCAAGCGAACCAGGAAGATCATGATCAAGAAAGTATACCCCAGGGAAAAATGAAATCAACAGAGACAAAAAAAATTTGAAATCAAGCTAGAACATGGAATGCATTATTTTTACTTTACCAAGGTGATGAGCAAGTTAGGGTAGTCATGCTTACTTATGTTTACACACATTTTTTGCTACTTGCAGATATACCAGTTCAGAGGGCAGGGGGCTACAAGCTACTTGCCCACTTGGTATGGTCTGCCACAGTTTTTTCCAGTTAGCTATTGTCCCTGCCTATTGTCTCAACCCCCCTCCCTTTAGATTGTACGTTCACAAGGACAGGGTCCACTTGGGTCCACCTAATGTATTCCTGCATCTATATTTTTATTTACTTGTCTATTACATTTGATTCATACTATCGTGTGTAATAAACGCATTGTCATCATTGTTGTATTATAAGTATTTACTTGTCTTACCCCAGTACTTCTATCTTGTACAGTGCCACAGAATGAGATGGTACTTTATAAATAAATATCAATAATAATAATAAAGTTAGCTACACCCTTTCCTGAGCAATGGGTATGAAGAAAAGCCCAGTACCTGTCGGCACGGGCCAGAGGTGACCATTTGTGTGAGAGGCATAGGGGCTGACACAGAATATGTGATGACTAGAGATCGGCTGGGCAGCTTCCAGTCTGGAGACATCAGCCTATGCTTGGTTTTTAAATCTTTAGCAAACATAATGCAGGTCAATTGTGGTTGCATTGCTTTAGATTTGTGTTTGAAAACAATGGGCAGCATGAAAGGTATAAAAGCATCCTTAAGATCTACAAAATGCAGATGCCCTGTTTTACAAATAAGCGACTGATTGCCAAAGGAAATTTTAGACCATTAGATTCTTAAGATACTTTCTGAAAATGTGGACTTTTTCCAGTGGAACTGGAAATGTACAGTATAAGCTTAAGAAATAAAATAGGTGTTAAATGATGCAGCAGACTAGGTGCTAAACTGTAAAGCTGGCAGGTTAGCTGAGGGGAATATATTTCACACAGCTGCAGTCCCTCTCTGATATAAGATTATATTAATGGAGCGCTCTCCTGCAGTAATGCACAACACCTCTGTCTGAGGGTATTAGCCAAAGATGCAAATGAAGATATAAAGAGAAATCAGCTCATCAATCACAACCACACAGGGACACCAAGCCAGGCAGGAGGATTAGCACTTCAGCCTATACAGGTCTCTTCCCAATCGCTGCTCTAGTTTAATTAAACATCACCTCGAGTGCCTATTACCAATGAAAAGCTCCAAAATGAAAGCTAGCTTTCAGTAATCTATGTGCTGGAGTTAATTACATGAAAAACGTACAAAGGAAAATATTCATTAAATACTGATGGGATTCCCTGAACAGAAATTATCTATACGTTTATAATACACACTAACCATTGCTTAGACTTGAATAACAAGTTAAATAGCCATTATTGCGTTTAGGCTATTCACTCTGAACCATGACTTTTCAAAGTGCCCTCTGAAAGGGCTGGGGCAGCTAAAGCAGCAGAACGGCAGCACTAATGATGTATTAGGGAACCTTTCTGGACATCTGATCTTGTAACCCTTATGGCTGAAGAAAGGGAAACTTAATGGCTTATATTAAGTCTGCCAGTTTAATTGGTTCAGTCTTACTGCTGTTCTTTATATATGAACAAAAGCAGCAATTATTCCAGAACTGGATTCACACATAAAAGTACTTATACAGTGTACGCTTTAAAAATGGCTGTATATACTATATTTAAACTATGCGTGTTAAATAGAAAACACGCTTTACAATAGACTTTGGTTAGGCACACACAATAACCTCCCTTAGGAAACCATGCTGTCACAGGATGTGCAAATGGTGTATATAGGCTAATCTGTCTCTGTGGGGATTGAATTGTGGGTCAAGTTCAGTCTCTTCAACTTTCCTTTATCAGCGGAGATAAACAGAAAATTAGATGACACTTGTTGGATCCCTTATAATGCTCTAAGCTGCCTGCAAAGTATCAAAGGCAGAGAGGAAAAATCAGACTCTACACCCTCCAGGCAACTCTCTGGACTGTTATTATACACACACACATGCATTATGTCAATGGGAAGAGGAGCAACACAGGTAGAGCCAGGAGACATGCTAGTGGCAACAAGAACAAAGTGAATTAGACAAGGTTATTCTCTTGTTGGGTTTTGACTGTAAGCATGTTACTTAAGCATGTTGGGGCCTTCCCAAAACCAACAATTATTCAATATTTGAAAACCTGACAATAACAAGGTAGAGTATTAAATTAGATGGGCAATATATCCTGTAACTTAAAGTAATTTCTCTTGACTCTGCCCAGCACACTAAGCCCAACTTGCCAAATAATTTAAAAAGCAATCATATGGCCTTGGCTAATTGCCTTCCAGGTACCAAGCAATATGGGCCTAGCTTCTGTGCCTGCAAAACCTCTAGGGATCTTGGATGATGGTTTTGTTAACCAAAAGAGCCTCTGCTCCTGCTGTGATTGGGTGACAAGACCATCACTTTTGGATTTGACAGCTGCAGAAGTAGAGGTAACACGTATGCCTGGATACAAAGATTGGACTAGATGGTGTCAAGTAAAGAGGGCAGAATAATAATGTAGTGTAAGGATCTGTTGGGGGGGATGTCTTTGACGTAGGGATGCTACAACTCCCAAGGTGGCTGATGTGTGTATAGGCTAGATATTCACGTCAAGTATTCAAAAGCATTGCAAATACATATAAAAAGCAGAATCATGAAAATTACACATTGCAATGCACAATACACAGTCCAATTTTATAACAATAACTGGATAAGGGAGAATAAAAAGTACTGTACTACTACTGTAAGTAATTACTACTGATTTTTCAGGGACACAATATTTTCAGTGCTGGTTAATTTAACAGGCATCATAGTTTTCCTTTTTACATGTATGGTGGAATATCAATAGGTTTTGTGTAGGAATAACCAAACAAAACAATGATAATTTACAACTATACATAGATAAACAATATGCAGTCATCTGGAACACCAATGTACATCTTCCATGCATTATTGAATTAGATATCCACCACTGTGAGTCAATGACCAATAGAAACATTGGTTTTATGGTTGTAGTCAAAGGTATGTAACAATTTACCACAGGTATATCATATTTTATCCAATTGGTGTCAGAAATGCAAAGGTTGACTGCTGCTGACTTCTAGCTGGACATTAAAGTTATACTAAAGGCAAGCCCCATTGTTGTCCCATTGTCTCAGGCTACCCGTTGCACTGTCGCAATCTTCAATCCATTCAAAAGACACTGTAGGTCCTAAGTTATTTGCAAAAGTATTAGATCATTGAAGATGCAGTGAATAAATGAGGAGAAACAGCATGGCAACAATGATGTGATGTAAGCCCACTGTGTGCTTTACAAATTCATAATCAGTGGTCCCGAGGCAGAGATTGCAGCCTGTCAGCTCAGTGTGACCATATTATGACAATGAGAGACATGTTGCAGGCAGAGATATTTACTCCAGCCTGTTAACAATTAGTTTGCCTGGATGGAAGGGGGTTCTTGGTGTCTGACTTGTGGCAAAGCTGGAGTCTTAGGTGGGGTAGACTGTTGATTGCTTGCACCATGAGCAAAGACTGGAGACAGATGCTGATAGCTGTGCATGTTCACGAGCAAGAAGAGAGAGGAGAGAGCGGGGCAGAATTTAAGAGCTGCATAGAGAGGATGTCTGGGGAGTGTTTCCATACTCTGTCCACTGAGGGCTGATTGAAGGACCAGGTAAGTGGGCTTGTGATTGACAGCTGAATGAAGAAGGCATTTTTTTTCCTAAGCTACAGAAACTTAGAGAGGACAATGCTGTCCTATAATGAAAGGTAAGCTACTGATATTCATTTTTAAACTTTTGACTTTCCAGACATATTAGGGGATTCCGTGTGCTCATAGACCCTTTAACATTTGGTCATCTATGGTTGTAGTTACACTATGATTCCAAAAAGGATAGCTAAATGCATAAACATTTTACTGCTTGCTTGGTTTGTATACTTGCTTGGCTTACATGGCTCTGACTACTCAGAGTAATGGGTAAATCCTACTTGTTATAAGTATGTAAATACTTTCTGCTCTATGAATGCTCTTGTTAACTGTTTCCCAATTGACATGTAAAAATAGAAATGATAATAATGCAATAATACAAATATATAATGTATAGTTAATAATAATACCAAATTACAGAATAATTACATTAAAATGTATGTTTATGGACATGCAAAAATAATAAGAATAACAATAATCACAATATATAACTGGTATTGATAACAAATGACAAGGGAGATTGAAGCAAAAGATAAACATTGATGTAACACATTGTTACTGTGTTGCACCGATTAGTTTTCTGATTTGAAGTGCATCTCCTACTGTAGCTAAACCAGCTGTAAAAAATATACTGGGAATAATAAGTCTCCTATCGTAAAATATAAGGGCAACAAAGGTTACAGGGAAGGTTTGCAATCTTATACAAGCAGGATGCTACATTTCTTTTTCTACACACATAAAAATTCTGGTTGACCTCTAATATAATTTCCTTATTATCCTATCCAAATAAATTATTCATTTTATTGCAGAGATGTTTAGTATTTTCTATCACGTAACACCTCATTTAGTGTACATATTTCACAAGGTATTTTATGAATATTTACATCACTTGCACTAAGTAACCTTGGTATTTTAGAAGGTTCACTTTCTCAATCATTGCCAGTGCAAACAAGCAGTGCATCTAACTACAGTTGTGTGGACAGCTCAATCGAATGTTAATAGAAAGGTACAGAGCAAGCAGTGCAGATAACTCAAAATGAAGCATAATACAATCCAAAGGCAAATTAGCAATAAAACAAAATACGAGGCAAACGGCATTCATTTTGTTAGAATGCATCAGAAATGGGTTGCTAAAAATTAACAAGATGGAGCATCATCATACTGGAGCCCCAAATTTTGAGATGAGTATACGGTGAAATAACCGTCATATTGCAGTGTATTCAAAATCAGGCTTCCCCTTGGGGGAAGGGGGGAAAGAAGACTAAAATTATTTTAGTAATCTTCTCTGGCCATATACTGCATGACAGACATTTTCTCCACTACGGGTTTTAGCAGTCAGTCTTTGGCCTATTTATCCAGATGTAGTAACCAACTAGACTGAACAGAATGTTTTTTTGTGACACTGTTATGTGAGTAATATGGAGAAAATGCACTCCACCATTTTATTTAAAGGTTTGTGGATAACATAAAGTGGGCAAGTTTACACAACCTGGATTTTCCTCATTGAATAAAAGGGGAAGTAAACACTGCTGAGCTGCTGACTGAGTCTATCTAGCACTTTACCCAGAGCTTGAAGTTCATCCATCCATTACCATTTCAACAATTTTTTTAAATATTCAATTTCAAATAGTCCATTCTAAAGCATCTCCCCTTACTCCACTATATGCCATTTTTCGAAAAACAGGCTTATGCGTGAAACCTCAGCATGAAATGTTTATTTTCTTTAATAAAATATTGAGCTAAAATAATGACACTAAAAGACATTATTACAATGCTAATCAGTGGTATTTTATAGAGGATATATTTCAGCAAAAGATACATGCATTCTTATTCCTAGCTATAACAAATGTATTAGGATTTTGGGCATTGTTTTGTTCTATGTAAAAGTAACCAAGGCTTTATCAATGGTTTCCTCCTACTGCAACATTTCCAGTCATTTCCAAATGTTGTGCTTGAGCATACCATATAAGCCCACCATGTATGACTGACCTGGGTACTCGGAGGAGCAGGGAAGCAGCCAGCAGTGTAAACTCCCATAATGCTTATTACATCGCTATGACATCATAGCAGCTAGTAAGTAATGGATGGAGCATGAGCCAGTAGCCTAGGATTGCTGGAAGGTCAGTTATCTTCAGCGATTGAGGTGGGTTTTACACAGAAAGACATGCCATCAGAATGCTCTTCTGTAGATAAACAACACCCAGGAGAGTATAAATCCCAGGTGTTTCTCCTTTATAAGTGTAGGGATGTAAGGATTGTATGGTTTCCTACACATGCTGGTAAATAACATCTCACCCTCCCTCCCATTTTCTATCTTTTTACCTTTTTTTCTAAACTAATAAGCAGAAGATGCAATGAATTCCTTTTACTACCACTACCACAATATGTTAAGCCTAAGGTGCGAACAGACATAAGATGTAACTCACATCAGATTGCAGTTTCATAGCTAATTTGGGCAAGTTTATGAGCATTGCACTTCGATGGAAGACTTGCTCCATTTCAGTTCCTGTCTCCTGATCCAGCCTATGAGGAGCAGTAGCATTAATCTAAAATCTGCCCAAAGCATTGCATGATGGGTAAAACACATCAGACAAAGTTGACCTGAGCAAGTAAAGGCAGGATAGTATGTTCAAACCCTGACACCTCTGAATCATCTTCCATTCCTTTTTCTTTCATTGAAAGGGGAGGGGGAGGAGAACCATGACACAAAAAGGGCCATGAAGGCTGTGCAGCCTTGTAGCCTCCAGGGCCGAGGCCACTGTGGCTGGCCTCCATGCCCTGGTCTAAAGGTCCCCATAGCTGGTGTCTGGCCTTATTATGCTGGGAAGGGGGGGAGTCTATTGTTGTAATCGGGAAAAATAGGGCTTTCACATCCAATATGGTTTTCTTGAATAAAATACTTTTTTTTATTAAAATAAATGAGGCAAATTTTAATATGGTGAAAATGACCTGTCAACAGAAGGTGACAACATGTCAAGTAGGCTGGCAGTTAAAAGGATTAAACGTAGCTATGCATGTTGAGTAATGGTATGTTTAGAGGATCTTGTGCTTTAAGATTTAGCTTGTTTTCTTTTTTGTTTGCATATTGATATTTTAGGAAAATGTGTTATTATTCTGCATTTTTTATCATTGTTTAGGAAACCCTGTGCAACCAAAGAATTTTTTGAGGGATTACTTTCATAAAGATGAGACCTCTACAACAAGCTGGGTACACCTAGAAAGCCTAATGTGTGTTCTTTCAGGGAATATAGTTTGTTGGGGGTATCCCAAATGTAAAGGATTGTTTTGGTTGAAAAATTGCAAGATGCACCTTTTGTCTACAGAGCTGAATTTATAGGTAAAATTACCCTTATGTGCATTTTTTACTTTGGTGTGTTTGGTTACTTTTCTCTTGACAGTAACTATGCATGTTGGGTATTGTTCTGTCCGGGGGACCATGCTCTTTCAGATTTAACTTGTTTTTTCTTGTTTGCATATTGTTTTTTTTTTTTAGAAAAATGTGGCTTTGATCAGGGAAACCCTGTGAAACCAAAGAATTCATCGAGGGATTACTTCCAGAAAACTGCACCTATGTCGACAATTCTGGTACACTTAGAAAGCTTAAGGTTTGCACTTCCAGAGAATAGGTTTGTGGGGTGTATTTCAAATGTAAAGGGTTGTTTTTCTTGAAAATCTGCAAGGTGCGCATAGCAGTTGTATTTGATCTGAAAATCTCCTAAAGCGCTGTTTGTCTAATAATACATATGTGGTGCCATTGTAACTGAGAGATATGGGGCTCTTACATGCAATATGATTTTATTAAAAAGCATACATTTTTTATTAAAAAAAACACTACAAATTGAAATATTTAGAATACTCTATAAATTACAAACATGACATTTCATGTTAAAACTCTGACTCTGCTGAAAAAAAAAACATTTTAAATTTTCCTTGAAAATCCCTGGAAGTCCCTTAAAAATCACAGTTGAACATGTATAGCGCAAAATATTGAAAAATGGCCTTGTAACAGAGGGTGACAAAATCTCAAGTTAGGCTGGCAGTTAAAGGGCTAAGTTGGAAAGTAAGCTTGTCTCAATATGTCAGGGGACATGACAAAAGAGTGGGGGGGGGTTAAAGTCCTGGACAGGAGAAGCAACAGAAGAAGTGGATGAGGTTAGCAGTTGTGAGAATAGATCAAACAGGTTCCAGTCTGTTGGCTGGTAGACCACAAGAGTGCTGCAGTAGTTTAGTAGATATAAGAACAGGGAATGCACAAGAAATTTAGTGGTGTTAGGTGTGAGAAAGGGAGGGATGCAGGAAATGTTGTAGGGGGGACAGCATCCACCTGATAAGTGCTATTTTCCGGAGTCCATTAAATACTTGGTGTCTAATTCCTGCTTCTATTGAATATACAGTTAACAGAGCTTTTTGTCTCCCGTGTTTATTACTTTTTTCTCAGAACTGGTTTCAGTAAATATTCCTATTTATTTATGGTGCTTTTTGAGCTTTTCTGCCCTCTCAGTAAGAATTGCAGAAGAAAACAGGCCTTCTTCATTACCCTTTTTCATTCGCCATTACCTTCTAGAATAGATCATTGTTGCTGGGTTTCAGCAGTCACCGCTATCAGTCTATCGCACACTGGTAGAAGTGCAGGCATTACATTCTTGTAGATCTTCTGATGGTGTAGGATTCATTTAGCACCAGACAGAAAACCAATTATGTTTGGTCTCCTGCCTCATACTGAACTCTACATGAATTTAGTGAAGAGGAATTGAGGCAGTGTGCAGGAGAGACGATTGTGATAACAGCTGGTTTAATTTAATGTCTACACAATGGACCAGCTTGCTAACAAGCAATGGGCGCATATTTTCTATTAAGACCGTAAAAGAGTATGCTATGTTTATCCCACAGGATAATTGTGTATATAAGGCATAACAATATTTGTCATTTGAACATTTGTTTAGGGTAGAAAATATGCTAGAGTCTGCTATTTTTCATCTTTAAGCTCACTAAGTGCTTAATCAGATCTGAAAGGAATGCCGGTAGTTTTTGAGAATGTTGAGTTTATGGACACTAACCAACTTCTCAGGTCTATCTGTTGCATTATTATTTTTTATAGCATACGCCTTCGCCCAGAAAATGAATTAACAGGTCAGAACACAGAATTTATGGGTTGCTTTTTTCTGTATCAGGAACTTAATTCTAATCCATCCTCACTTTGATGCAATTCTTATTTCCATCAGAATTAGGCATGGAGTTTGTGCAGCAGCTGTACCTTCATCAATATGTGACATGCAGCACTCCAGATATATTGCTGACCAATGCAAACAAAATATAAACTTCTTCAAATAGAAATATATATGGTTTAGTTACATTATTAAGCAACATATACTGAGCTTACTAACCAATAATTACCCTAAAAAAACAAGCCACTAATTCAAGTGGACCAAAACCCAGGATTTTCACTCTCCCGGGTTTTGGGCCTTGCCCCAGAAGACATCTCAATTTGTGTCCATTGTGTGACCCCCCACTTCACCCCCAAAACTCACTTAACCCCTGATCCCACATCTAATGTGCAGGCTCTCATGCATTCAGCACCATAAGCCATAAATAATGCATGGCATATGACCCTGTTTAGACACAGAGCCCAGCAAAGGAGCATGCACATTCCCATTCTCCCTGTGGCAGCTGAATGGCTGTCAATGACAGAAAAGCCAAGCTGTAGCTGTGGTTGGAGAGATAAGTGTGGAAGCCCTGGCTCACAAAGTGGGGCATCCCAAATCAGGATGGTCTAAAGTTGCTTGATCGGCCAGCCTCGTAGTCTTTTACCAATGCAAGGGTAAATTGAAAGCAATATACAGTGCCTTTAAAAATTATTTATAACCTTTCAATTTTTTAAATGTTACAGCCAGAAATGTAAATGTATTTTATTAGGATTTTTGTGATGTATTCATTCACCCTAAGCCAGAACTTTATAGAACCACCTTTAGTAATTACAGCTGTAAGTCTGTTGGGTGGAAGCTGAAATGTTTGCCCATTCTTCTTTGCAAAATAGCTCTAGCTCATTCATGTCTGGGCTTTGACAGGGCCTTTCCGACACATGAATATGCTTTCATTTAAACCACTCCATTATAGCTTTGGTTGCATGTGTGTATGTACGCTGTATGTAGGTTTCTCCACAATTTCCCTGAATTTAGCTCCATTCATCTTTCCTTCAAGTCTGATCAGCTTCCCAGAAGAATCTCCACAGTATGGTGCTACAACCATGTGGGGATGGTGTTAGATTTCCTCCACACTTAGCCCAAAAGTTTTAGTTTGGCCTCATCTGACCAGAGCACCTTCTTCATATGCTTGTTGTGTCCCTTACATAGCAGGGGGCAAATGTCTTTCTTTTTGCCACTCTTCCATAAAGGCCAGAGTTGTGACAGACACAATTAAAGAGGGCCAATCTCCAGGATTCACATAATTGGGATGCCCTGCTTTATGAAACCTCCAAGATTGCCCATACCACTTATCTTTCTGCCATTCCCATGGTGCATTTGTGGGCTCTCATCCAATCAGCACTTTACGGCGTTGGTTTAGACAGTGTTGGCATAGGTAGCAGGGGCTATCTGAAAGACTGGGTGCAGGAGCACGCACAGCTTCAGGGGTGCCAAGGATGTGGCTGTGGCCCCTTATCGCAGCAAGGGACTGGTGGAAAGGTAAGCAACTGTGGGCAATCTGGGGGGGTCTCACACAGTGTGCATCCCAAATCAGTGTGCTCCAGGGGCACTTATCTGGCCACTCCATGACCAAGCAGTGATTGGTAAATTTTAATCGTTTGCTAACCTGTGGACAAATTCACCCACCTGAGCTGTGGATCTCTGCAGTGACCATGAGTCTTGGGTGCTAATTCAATTAGTATTCTCCTTGACTTGGCTGTCAGTTGAATTGAACAGCCAAGTCTTGTTAGGTTTGCAGTTTTACCATACTCCTTCCATTTATGGATGAGGGAATGAACAGTACTCTGCAAGATATTCAGAGCTTGGCCTATTTTTTATACCCCAACCATGCAATACACGTTACCACAACTTCACACCTGAGCTGTCTGGTGTTTTCTAGTTTTTTTTTTTTTAATTTGGTAAATGATGTAACATTTTCTTTACAGTTCACAAATACGTGATACTTGGTGTTGCTGTATCACATGAAATCCCAACAAAATACAGCTGTTTGTTTGTGGTTTTAATGCTTTTAAATTTGGAAAAATTCAAAGGGGTATGATTACCTTTTCAAAGCAGTGTACAATTTACCAACACTCTCACCTAGCTCCAGTCATTCAACTCTGCATCTAGCCAACCAATTCAACTAGGTAGCCCTAATCAGTCTACTAGCGTTCTTTTTGGGTGGGTACAGCCTGATACTTAAGTGTCCCCTCTTTTATGCTAATATGACAAATACTGTATTTTTCGCCCTATAAGACGCACCGGCTTATAAGACGCACCCAGGATCTTGGGGAGGAAAATAAGAAAAATAATATTTTTAACCAAATAATAGGCAAAGTGCAGTATCCTCTAATTACAGTAATCCCCCTCCCATTCCCAATAGCCAGTGTGTCATTCCCCCTTCCCATAGGCAGAGTGGAATTCCCCTCATCCCATTCCCATAGGCAGTGTGGCATTCCCCCATCCCATTCCCCATATAAGCAGTGTGGCATTCCCCCCTCCCATTCCCCATATAGGCAGTGTGGCATCCCCCCTCCCATTCCCCATATAGGCAGTGTGGCATTCCTCCTCCCATTCCCCATATAGGCAGTCTATCATTCCCCCACCCATTCCCCATATAGGCAGTGTGGCACCCCCCTTCTATTCCCCATATAGGCAGTGTGGCACCCCCCTCCTATTCCCCATATAGGCAAGGTGGCAACCCCCATCCTATTCCCCATATAGGCAATGTGGCACCCCCCTCCTATCCCCCATATAGGCAAAGTGGCACCCCCCTCCTATTCCCCATATAGGCAATGTGGCACCCCTCTCCTATCCCCCATATAGGCAATGTGGCACCCCCCTCATATTCCCCATATAGGCAATGTTGCACCCCCCCTCCTATTCCCCATATAGGCAATGTGGCACCCCCCCTCCTATTCCCCATATAGGCAATGTGGCACCCCCCCTCCTATTCCTCATATAGGCAATGTGGCACCCCCCTCCTATCCCCCATATAGGCAATGTGGCACCCCCCTCATATTCCCCATATAGGCAATGTGGCACCCCCCCTCCTATTCCCCATATAGGCAATGTGGCACCCCTCTCCTATCCCCCATATAGGCAATGTGGCACCCCCTCATATTCCCCATATAGGCAATGTTGCACCCCCCCTCCTATTCCCCATATAGCCAATGTGGCACCCCCTCATATTCCCCATATAGGCAATGTGGCGCCCCCTCCTATTCCCTATATAGACAATGTGGCACCCCCCTCATATTCCCCATATAGGCAATGTGGCACCCCCCCATATTCCCCATATAGGCAATGTGGCACCCTCCCTCCTATTCCCCATATAGGCAGTGTGGCACCCCCCTCCTATTCCCCATAGAAGCAGTGTTACACCCTCCCCCCCCCCCCCCGTTCCCCATAGGCACACAATAACAAAGAAAAAAAAATAAACTCATGTTTATTTTTCATCCTGCGTTGAAGATGGAGGTGCGTCCCCGCCGCTGCTCCTTACTGGCCGGGCCGTGCAGACACCCGGCCCTGTGAATCGGGTGGGCATGACCTGCGCCGCGTCGGCGTGCATCGCGTCGCAGGCCACGCCCACCCGTTCTATGGAGCCGGGTGTCTGTGCGGCCTGGCCAGTAAGAAGGAGCGGCAGGGACAGCCGCTCCTTCCTCTCTTCCGCAACTTCTCTGCCGCCTCTTCCGGCAAGGGCAGCAGTGAACAACCGGGTCCGTGCAGCGAGTGGGCGTGGCCTGCGCCTACGCGATGCAGGCCACGCCCACCTGCTGCATGGACCCGGCTGTTCACTCCTGCCCTTGCCGGAAGAGGCAGCAGCTGGAGGTCAGGTGATGATGGCGGAGCGGCAGGCACTGCCTCCGTCTCTGCTGCTGCAATCACTGCCTCAGCAATAGCAGTGGCGGGGACGGGGACAGAGCCCACCGCTCTTCTGTCTTCTTCTGGTCTCCTGCAGTGTGGCAGGCAATGCGGGAGCGCCGGGAACGGGTGAGTTTAATTTTATTTTTTTATTCCCTATTTTAATCTTAAATTAATCCCTATTTTCTAATAGTTCAAAAAAAAATGAACCCCTTTTAGGCATACACATTAGGGTTGATTCAGCACCAGAAGTATTTTTTACTTTACTTTTCTCATGATTTTATTCTCAGTGCAATTCAGCACCATATTTCGCTGCACATATTTTTAAATCCTGAGAAAAAGTTTTTTCTCAAAACAAGTGAATAAAAAAATATGGCGCTGAATCCCTCCCTTCAGTTGTTTCCTGTTCCACACCATACAAGTAGGTTGAGTACCTACTAAATTAGGGTTTATATTCAGTATTAGTAAGACCCGGAGCCTACTTTGCAGAGTTATCAGGGAGGTTTTAATTCTTTTTTAGAAACACCAAATTGGGCATCTTTGCCAATAGCTGTTCTCACTTTCCAACAAGGAATATATACTTATTATACCTATCATTATTATACCTTGTATTATTCCTATTATACCTATAATATAATAATATATACCTTGACTGGTAAATAGAACAGATGCAATGTGAAGGACTTCCAATTCTAGGCCACAGTATAAAATCAGTATTATTAAATTGGACCAAAAGCGACCTGGAGTCTATAAGACTCCAGAGCCACCTGATTCCATCCCCCGGGGCATCTGGATTTAGGGTGCCTCACTGTGTGAAATCCCCTGAATACCCTGTAAAAACTTCTCCCCATCAAATGGTGCATGTGTAAGCCATGGCCAATGTAAGCTATACCATTAGCCAGGTGTGTGTCCCCACCAGGCATTTGTGGATGGCTGACGTGGGCATGCACCCTGGTAGAGCTAATGGGGATGCAGTCGCTGGTGCTCTCACTTTTAGATACCCTTTTACTGGCTGGGGTTGATTTGATTTGTTTTATCAGTGATAGATAACATTTTATCAAACATTAGTGACACTGATCCGAATCCTTTTACTTGGGATGTACATCATTCCATTATAAATGCTAGGTTATATCCTCTAATATACCCAATCCAGATTCTATACAGATAGGTAGAGGTCTTAAGCTTTTAAACTTCGACCTCCCACAAAAAATCCAGGGGTGCCAGGTTTGAGTGTTTTAGGGGTGACAAAGCTTTTCAACTCTGATTTCCTCTTCTTTCCTTTAAAATAAAGAAACAAACCTGGTTGGACATTTCTCGACGCCGGTGTGTGTAAGTGACCTCTCCTTCTGCCATCCAGCATATTTATATGGAGTTTTATTATCGGGCCATTTTTATGCGATAGTGCACCTTCAAGGCTAGAAACATGAACACACACACATTGGTGTAGATTTGGGGCCTGCCAGGTTAAGTGGTGTCTCCATGGATTGTTCTTGTCTGCCTTTTACAATTTGTAAATATTATTCAGTAGATTTTGGTGTATCTGTCTTTTTAAATGTTTTATAGCAAAATGTTGGGCCACATGGTATGTGAGTGGGAAATTGTGGTTTGTTTTAAACTTTTTGAAGTTTGCATCAGTTTGAAAGAAAACAAAATCAATGTTTTTATGGGAAGATGTGTAGTTAATGAACCTGTATTCTACATGTTGCAGTGGGAGAGAAAATGGAAGACAACTATTATGCCTAAATCCATCATGAAAAGAACAAGAGGGAGCTGCAAAAGGAATCAGACTTGTTATTTAGCCAAGGACTTGGCATAGCTATTGATCCAAGTGTTGGGATCAATGTCAAGAGTATGCATGTGATTTTCTATCTGTTGCTGTGCCAAATCCTTCACAGAACAAGGGACTGTAGACCCAATTTCAAACACAGACACTCTGTCAGGTTCATTACAGAAAGCTTATTTATGTGTGTAAACTACCATTATATTCCTAAACAAAGTCAGATTGTAGTTTTCCAGACAAGTAAGAGTGGGCAGATGTCATATAAGACCTGCCAGGCACAGCGTACCATGACACAACAAACTGCAAAATATTTTAATGTTTAGTGTATAACAGTAACACGAATGCATGTCAGCTATTCAAGACATCTTTGCAGACAGCTCCCTGTATGTTAAATAGATCTATGGGAAGACTAGATGCTAAAATCACTTCGCCAAAACTGGACAAGGTCATTGTGTTCATGGTTAATATACCTCATTATGTATGTCCTGTAACAAGCATGACATTTGAAAAGCCTGGACTCCACTAATGATATACAAATTGTAATAGACATGTTCAGGTTTAAGAGTTGCCATAGTGTTTTATTAAATCCTAATTGAAATCCTTTTATTATAAAAATGGCAGATTTAAGTTCACCACTTCAAAGCACCATGTCACAGAATAAGACACAATACTGGATTTCTGAAGGATTATGTATGAGGAACTCTAGTACGGCAAAATGATGTAGCCTTTGCCCATCATTAAAATGTTTGCTACAAACCAAGAACATCAACACATATTGGTTTAAATGTTAACAGTTTGCCATCAAGATGTTTTTCTTGTTAAACCAGCTGGGATGAACACATATCACTGACCCCAACACCATCCATGTTATCTTATATTAACTGTCAATCTGCTGCCGTTACACACATATTAAAGACGGTATATCAGTGGTCACGTTTTATCAGTTTATTTATTTTTCACAAAAGTAATGAATAATGTAGTATAATATAAGCCATCCACTTCGAAGGTAATCCATTATGTTTGAAATGTGTTAGTTCTGAGAATGTCATCCCCCTACAGAAATATAAAGCTATTTTTTACAAAAAAATCTATACTTACCTAAGCTGCCACAGCCCTGATCCCAGGCAGTACCAGCTACTGAAATGCTACTTGTCAGACTAAATGTTGACAGCACACTCATTTATTGCCGGGAAGATGTCTCCCTCACTGATTGGAGAAATGGGTGCATCATCTGACCAAACTTTACTTTTTTACAAGTAAATTGCTTTATTTTTTGATAGTCTACCTTTTCGGTGTTAATTAAGAAGTAATGTTTCAGTTGTCATGTAAAGTGTAGTATTGGAATGCCACTTTTAACATACTGTGACTAGGTTAAGTGAATTCCTCTGAAGATAAAACAGGGATAAAATGCATTAACAGCCAGGAATTATCTTGCATCTCTCCTACCTTGAACCTTGGGGATTTTCCTACAAACTTTAACAACCTGACTGCTTTGAATTGGCAAAATTATGCCTTTTCCCTATTATGTAAATGTAGTATTATGAGCTGCGTGCTGGAGAAAATGATGCACCTAGAGAGCACTCAGCATGGAAACTTCTTATATGAAATTACATTTTAAGGTACCTTTTTCTTTTTTATGGAAAAAAGAAATATGCACATATCACAATGCACTATGGGTTGGCATACAAATATCATTATAACGTGAAATGTGCTGGTGAAACAAAAAGTCTGCTGGTGAGTGTTTGGCTCTCTTCTGGTTTAAGGGTCTACCACTGTTAAAATCTTCTAGGATTGGTGCATAAATAAAGATAACTTAATAAAGAAGCACTTTACTTTAATAAAGTCAGGTGTCAGGAGTTCTAGGAGGTGGTAGAGTAAGGGGTGGGGGGTACTCTATGATCTTCAATTTCATGGAAATACCTTCTCTACTATTACAAGTTCCATATGAAGCACCAAAAAGCATCTAATTAATAATGCAGCCAATCACCAGAAACTACTCTAATTGGGGCCCTAATATGACATTTCTAAAGTTAAAGTGATTGGCAAGTCAAAAGTTAAAAATATAAATATTAGTAGCTTACCTTTTATTGAGTGGCTTGAGAATTGTGAAATCAACCTTCAGTGAACCAAGAATGGAAACACCTCTCACTTCTTGCCCAGGTATCCTGAATTGCTGTCTTTGTCTCTGCAGCTTTGAAACCCCGTCCTCCTCTCTCCTCTCACACTTATCACAGTGTGCTTACATTACATCGCTATTGCCACACCCACTGTTTATTTTCATTTTTTCTTTGAGTTCCCAATGCTCTGAATACTTTTAAAGATAACTTAGGAAATACAAGGTCTTTTTGAAAATGGATTGAAGCTTGGGAAAGTGCAACGTGTAGCCCGAGACAATGGGACAACTACAGGGCTTGCCTTTAAGTTTCAATTATAAAATTGTTTATGAAAAATATGCAAAATCCTTCTCTGTTAGTTTAGCTCACATCATCATACCTAAACATTAATCCAACTCCTTCCTGGAATATTATCGGAAGCTCTGTCCTCTCACTTTGATAAATCAATAAGTTATTTCAGTTTGTAACTGACCTAAATTCAAAAGCTAGCCTCTTCCCTTCTATTCCTCTCTATAAGCTACAATTTGGGCAATAAAAGCAAGATAACTCATCTGGTCTCCCCTTTTCTACCACTTCTCATATTGGAAAGGGGCAGCCTTAGTAAATAGCCTTGACCTCGCTTCTCGGCCTATTGGCTAAGATCAAGTGTAGTATATGTTCTTGCAGGGAAGCCCGTGAATGACACTAGCTGGAAAGGTGGCCAAGGGCTTGAGCTCCCCTCTGGCGCTCCTAGTACGGCTAGTGGCTTAGTAATGGGCCGAACTGTATAGGACGGATCTACCAGGCTTGCGGTATCTGCACCCATCATGCAGACCCGTGAAAAGCTGTGTGGAAACCCAACCGGAGGTTATACTGGGATGACCTCCTGGTTCGCTTAGTACACACAGCCTAGTAATGGATCTGAGGGGGGCTGGCGACCCCCGTCATGTATGGGAGTAGATCCGCATATATCTTAGCCGTGGGTCGGGGTTGCGAAACCGAGCCGTCGTGTTCGTGTACCCCTGGGGTGGCGCCCAGGGTACCTTACTAGTCACCAAAGCTGTTCACTTTGGTTGCACTTTGTATGGTTTTGGCACGATACACTTTGCTTTGTTTTGCACGCTCTTTATGGCTGTGGCCTTCCGGCTTCGCCTGAAGAATTTTTTATGGCCGGAGGGCCCACCCTGTAATTGCATAGGCACTCACCTTTCCCCCCCCCTTTTTTTTGTAGAGCCCGATCACCCATTTTTGTCACCTTTTTTGCCACTTCAGTTCCCTTTTTTGTTGTGTGTCTTTTCTTTTCTCACGTGTTTAGGTGTCAGCGGCTCCCTATGGGTCCCTGTCCCTAGAGACCTGGGGTCGGAAGTTATAGGCCTTCTGGACTCGCTTCCGGCCCCTGCCCAGTGCTCCCCCCTGAGGCTCCTAGTGAGTAGAGGGCGGCGAACCCCGGGAAAACGGCTTCCAAAGCCTGTCCGAGTACTCGCATTTGAATCCGAGGAAAGGCAGGCTGCGGAGGCCGCTAGTACTGGGGCTAGCTACTATCGAAACAAGGGGCCGAAGCCGAAGATCCAAGTACCTGGACGGGCAACCGCCGGGGTAGGCTGAGGGAGTTTACGCCTTAGTCCACGGGGAAAACTCTTGTTAGTACCCGAGGGCGAAAGCGGCCCTGAGGTCTTCGGACTGAGGGGTTGAACGTACCCAATCCTGTCAGGGGGTTCGTCCCCCAGGGAAAGGGATGGGGCTCTTTCCTGCGGGAAGGAGTCAGTATGGGCGCCTAAGTGTGTTTTTTAGTGCACCAGCACTTTTTCACATTTTAGGCTTCACGTTTGACGGTGCATATGCACACACGACGGCTCGATAAAAAAAAAAAAAAATAACCTTGACTTCTTAGTCACCAGCTGCAGGCTACCTACCACAGTGATTGGGTCATGAACATGTCCTTCATGATCCTCTGCATCACTCGAGATCCAAAAGCTGAGCACAAGGGCCTTCACTCAGAAAGGGAGGTTAGCTCAGGGTATGAGGTGAGTTTTTTCTTTCTCAACAGGACATTGACTTTGGGAGCATATAGAAAAGCAGAATGTGTTTATTTTTTTATACTGTACAAGGTAGCACATTTGTGACGTGGCTATGGAGTGCTTTCATAAACTGTATAACAACAGCTTCTTTTTGCTAAAGGGCATTCAGACATATTGTATATTTGAAATGCATCATGTGTTTCACCACTTAATGGAAATCTAATGCGATGGTTGGATGAGCAGAATGTCCCACAGTTTAAATACAGGCAATGTGAATTATGCATTTTCTAATGCACATACTTAAGGAACTTCTTTATGCATGAATTGAACTTATCTTGACAAAGTTATCTGAATTCGTTTATGAAAAACCATTCCCACAATTAGTATGATTCTGATTTTTTTTATGAAACATTTTACAGATATTATACAAACTCTATATATATATATGCGTGTGTGTGTGTGTGTGTGTGTGTGTGTGTGTGTGTGTGTGTGTGTATTTGTGTGTTGGGATAGATGATCACTGACAACCCAAAATGGTGACTCTATTTCTCTGACTCTATGGCAACATCACTAATGCAAAACTAAACAACTAAATGAAAGGCACAGAGAATTCTGCCTTCCAGAAAACAAGACAAAAGTGTCCTTACACATGTTTAATTATTTTTAACAGTGATCAACATGAAGCCATAAATTGCATAAAACAAATGCAATACAGGCTTGAAATAAATCTGTTAGTTTAGTCTCAGTCTAAGGCTAGGTCAGTTCACCTGTGCACCTCCACAACATAATGCCGTGCCACAAGTAGCAGATTTCCAACAGTAGCAGGGTGAACTTTTAACCCAGACCAACATCATCCATCTGCATGCTTGCTCCTACATCTACTTAAAGTTCAAACGCCACCTCACAGATTTCCATTTGGTCATAACCACCTTAGAAAACTCAGGAGGCTTCTTCCTTTACCTGCATTTCAGCCATGCTGCTATCTGTACTTAAAGGAGCACTATCGCGAAATTGAGTAATGTTAAAAATCCATATAAACACGTCTGCTATTGAGAAGAGATGTCAGTTATAAACCCGAACAGAATAAAACTCCCGCCAAGCTTGTGGTTTATTCTCACATGGTAGGAACAACATTCCATGGGTTACAGGTTTAGTCTATGAGGGGTGACAGAGCCTGTCACCCCGCATGCCCTTTTCCATCCATTAAAATAAAAGAAACTTGCCTGGCTGGATATTTCTTGATGTTGAGAGTATAAGTGACCTTGCCTCCAGCCATCCAGCACATTTATATGGATTTTTATCATTGGGCCATTATTTCGCGATAGTGCTCCTTTAACTGGCATAACCCACAATGCAAAGATGTTAGGAAAATAGTGCCCAAAATATTTAATATAAATAAACATTTTTAGGGCTACAGTCCTATTCCCAATGCCATGAATAAATGTTGACTAGAGAAAAATGGGTAAATAACATTCTGTAAAACATATATGTAAAACATATACATTATGTCCTATGGGAGCAGTGATCCCTGTGAAAGGCAAAACCTGCCCAGCTCACCACCCTGCACCACTGTGCACCCATACTCGCCTCTACAATAGTCAAAGCATCTTTACAAAACTTGGTGGGTGTGCCGTAATTTTGCTGCACCAATTTGCCCTAATGTGGAGCAATCTGCTGCAGTGTTGGTGAATAAGGCCCCTAGTTCTCTGGGGACTCAGGTGGCAATACTGGACACAGTCAAATACTCATATCATCAAATTATAGATTTATATGATCTCAGCCCTATAAGCTAGTCCACATAGAAGAGCTGTAAAAAAACGCCTTAGGATGCTTTTATGTTTGTTTATATTTCATTTATATAGTTATAGTTGCCTCTAAAATAGACCTATAGTCTCTCTTGCAGTCTATGTGCCATGAAGCCTATCCTTATTGTGACTTTTACATGGCAAGGTTCCATCTGTTAGGGGAGAGTTAATAGCTACACACGTGTACAATCTGCAGCTCATCCCTTAGGAGACTTGCTTCACTGAAGTACGCAGCTACTTCCTGCACCCCAATGAGAAAGGGCTTAATGACCAGTTTTGGTTTTCTAAGGAGTTTTAACTGTAGAGGAATCCCAAACTGGGATTGTAATAAGAGATATAAAGTCATTTTTGACTCTATGCCTTAAAGCAACCTCAAAGGAAAAGTTGTGGGATTCATCCAGACTAGGTCACTAGTTTTGATCAAATAGTATTAAATAATTTAGTGGGATAGTGATTCATTATGAAAAACACTTGGTTAGTCATCCCAGGATGTCTGGAAAGAGACCAATCCCTATGTAAACAAACACTAATATTGGTCATATAAAGTGATCATTGGGATGGACTGTTCTAAGCAGAAAAATAAGAATGTTGATGGCATTTTTTTATAGTCTTCTATAGTCTTTCAATGTCTCCTTTGTTATGCTAGAGTCGGGATATATAGTCTTTAAAAGGATTTCTGCTTCACACTGACAAACTGTTTCTGTGTTGATAATTATGCATACCCATATTAGGCAGCGTATTTATTTAAAACTCACCTACGCCCAACTGTTTTTTGTGCTAAGGGCTTTTAGTGAGGTGCAGAATGTTTTCAGTGAGGTAGAGTCATCTTACACAAATTAGTAAATAATAACTCCTATGGGTTATTAATAATTTCTGGAGATAAGTTCAGATCAATTATAGATGGGGTAAAACTGTAAGGCTGTTGAGTCCATCATCCCTATCCCCATAAATGTTGATGACAGTTGGGGAACAACATAAAGAGGACCAAAACTCAGGAATGTAACTATCCCAAGTTTGGGTCCATGGCTCCAGCATATACAGTATTTTTACCTTGCCAGTGATCCCATGGGGCATAATCTCATTCTTTGATGTGTATATTCATGAGCAAAAAAGAACACAGTATGAATGAATGCAGCAGCCATACCCTCTGGCTGTGCATTCCCATGCAGATATGTGTGGTGCAGATGCAGAGGATGTCGCATGGCAGCTTGCGGATTTGCTGCGACATCAATGGAAAGATAAAAATCCTGGTGAGCCCTATAGTCTATAAGACCCTCCAGTTTTGACTTCTTTAAGATCTCTAGTATAACAGACCACTGGCAAGTTTACAGTGTTTACAGTGTGAATGCTATTGAATTCCTAAAGATAGCCATAACTTTTATAAAGACTATGCCAACCTTTTCTGTATAATTAAAATTGTCTAATGTTACAATATCAGTTCTAAAAATGTGTATGTGTATGACAATGCAGCTTTTCAACTGACCATCTGATTCATTTTCTGATCTCTTAAACTATCATCGCATAAATTAGATTTTAGGGATAATCTGTGTAAATCTAGTGCATATAAACCTAATCCTCATAGAAAGCTTCCAATGCCATACACACTGAACTAGCGCGGACATGGTAATAGAAGGTAATAGAGAAAGAAAGGTGTGACCTTGTTTAAGAAAATTATATTAGCAAAATGGAACCGGAGTGTAATAGGATTTAGTCAGTCGATATGATCAAATTACATTTTAATAAAGTATCATGAGCAATTCTGCTGGAGCTAGTATTTTGAGGACAGGAAAATACAAAACAACAGGAAAAAGGAATTTCTCATTTTAATTGCTATAGGTAAAACTGGTATTACAGTTCTATTCCCACAGATACATTGACCTCTCTTATTTACAGGTTTACACAAATGGAAATTATGGGCATTATTTATGATATGCGCCATTAGCATCATTCTGGGGGTCATAGCGCCAGTTTTGGAGCGCAGGCATTTTTGTCCTTTCCGGCGCCAAACTGTGGACTACAATGGCGCTAGAAATCACTAGCTAAAATGCTAATTTGCTTTGATTGATGCACTAAGTATTGGCCTGTGTCAGCACACCTGTTAAATCCGATTGCTAATTATCCCTGCGCCAGTGAGTGCCATTTTGTACTGACATCTTTTTGGTGCTGCACAGTGGATTTATGATTTTTTCCAAATTCAAAAGATTGGCGTTGTATTTTTCCAGTGCTGGCCAGCGTTTCATCATTACAGTTTAAAAAAATCACTGCTGGGGTCGAAGGGGGCAAACTCTACAGTGTGTTTAGGCTGCGTTTTAGTTGTTGTTGTTCAAATTAAACATTTGTAACAAATGAAGCTACGAAAATAGATTTTTCTATAAAACAAAAATGTAATTTGGTGACATCTAGGTCCTGCGTTTCCATTGACAAGCCACAACATAAAATCTGTACAAAATATGTGTGCAATATGAATTATAAGCATAAAACACTTCAATCCAGTTCTGCCCTTTGTGCTCTATGGGATCTTGACCTACATTGCCTACTTTCAGCTGGCGCTGCTTCAACCAGAGTGCCCGAAGCTGTGACCTATTGGGTGCTAGTGTGAAGTAAGACGCTAGCTGGTGGCCACATTGGTGAAGCCTGTGGGGCTGTGTGGCGCTGACACATCATAAGTAGGGCCCCTATACTTATTGACCATTTTTAATATTTAAAAATGAAATTCAAACATTATATAGATTTTTGGGGGATGGTATATTATTAGAACATATTTGCATGCATTAAAATTAAATAACTGCAAAAGTTAAGCAGGAATACAGTCTAAGGTCCCCTGCAGCTCCCTACCCCATCAAGAGGCAGGGTGGGGGTTAAAAAATAAAACACCTTACCTATGTTCATAGAGAGGCTGCACAGACCATCATCCCTTGATCTGTGCATGCTACCAGCCCTAATTTAAGCTAATGGGTGGGTGGGTGCATGCACAGAGTGGGGGATGCTGCATGACTACATCCATGGCGGGAAACAAAGATGGACATTGCTGAATTGTTGGGACTAGGTAAGGTATTTTTTAGTTTGCTCTATCTTTAGCCTTGAGAAAGGGTCCAGGGGCCTCGAAACGTGGGCTCTCTATGCAATCATGGTGCTTATTATTCTAGTAATCTGTTTATATGCGTGTTATGCCGCTTTATTTTCTGATACTTGTCATGATTATACCAAACATATGTACATACACTGTTATTGCCTATCTGGAATGATGCTATTCTGTACTCATGCACTCTGACCAGATATTTTTGGTGTCTTATTGCTTATTATGGTTCATATATTCCTTGACTATGCTGACCAGAGTTAATTGCTACCAGATGTGCTAAAGAAAACACTCTTCAGGATCGCTTTTGTGACCCCTCAAAGAACTGGTAATTACTTATTTGCATATATTCTATAGTATAAATGGTATATATGGTTACTGTTTAAATCGCCTATACTTTTTCCACTTGAGGTGGCCAACGTTCCTGTAGACTGTAAACTGTTTAGTGTTATATTATTTCTAATACATTTTATTTGCAAACTAATTTTGTTTGGTGTGCATTAATCCACTTTGGGAATATACTCTATCTTTAGTTCGCTATTTGCGCTGCAACTAGGGAACATAGCGCCAAAATAAGCCACAATTTTAGCAAACAGAGCTATATTTGTAGCAGCGAACAGGAGAGCTGACTATTTGCTGGCTAGGTTTCCCTGAACTTTTCTGGGATGGAAGAATAGTATTTACTTAGAAAAACCGTTTGGCAAAGCTGGAAACGTGCCACGGCAGTTGCTGAAAACACACTTTTAAAGCTTATGTCCGCATGGTATGGGTCTCAGAATATATGTGTGGTGTCTCACGTATGTGTCTTGTGTGTTTTCAAAGTTTTTTATAATGAGTTTTCCAAAAATCTGAAAAGTGCTGTATTTTATCAGTTATATCTAGTTAACTATCTGACGTTCAAGTTCAGTATATCAGGGACAGAAAAAAAAATTAGCTAAAGAGACAATCTGGCAATAATGATTCCAATGTGGTTTTCTGCTAAAGAACTGAACATGTGTTTGCTAGCACTTGCCCAACTATGCTGAACTAGAAGTAAATACAGAAAACACAGGCATAGTCAGGCGAACATGGAACATTTTGTTTGGTAAATGCAGCAAATGTGTCAAAAAACTCGCAAATGTCTACGAACAAAGCAGTTATTAAATCATTCCTCGTTATTTTGTTAACCCTTTCATCCGGAGGGGTATGGGGTGGGACATTTAGACTGGGCTCCCACTTACATAATCCTTACATAATCTGCATTGAAGAGAAATTCTTGAAGACGTTTGACTGGGCTGAGTATGGTTGGCTAAGATTTATAGTCAAAACCAAAAGAAATCTGGGGGAAGCAGGTGACATAAATGCATTTCTATGTCCATTTAATGGCCTTCTTAAGAAATAGATGTATAAAGGCCTAGGCCTTATTTACCAAGTCTGCATCACTGTGTCATTTTTGATGATATTTACATGGGGCCTGATTATATCTATAGTGCATTGTTTTAAATGGCACAGGGCATTTTGTAATGGCACACCAGCATTTTATAGGTTGTGTTGGTGCACTACCATCAGAAACCTCCGGTACAGTGGAGCTAAAGAACATCTACATAGGCTATGCCAGGGAACACTGATATCACTGTTGGTATAGCCAGGCACAAACACAACAAATATATTGAAAACACTATTTATTGGTAAAAAATAACAATTTAAAGGGTAAGTCTACTTGTAATGGAATTTTTGAAAGCCAAAAGGATGCTCTCAAGGTGCTGAGAAATGGAAACTTTTCTTACTACCTGCAATCTGTTGCTATTGGCAACATACACTAAGTCTGTACACCAAGAAGAGAGAAATGAGCCCTGATCACACAGAACACTACTGCTATGGCTGCTGCCAAGGTGAGGGTGCTCGCTCAACCCTACACACGCCCACGATATATTATTTATCTTTTGGACCATGGCCTTAAAAATATCTGAAAATCTAAATTCAATGATCCAATATATTTTTTTTTCATTTAGCATGCACAATACAATATTATCTGAAGTCAAAATGAATGTAGGTTCTCCCTGTGAAGCCATGCTTCTCAGTAGTAAATGGATATTTCATAAAAGAAAACAAAAGATAAAAATGAAGTAAAAAATGTTTATCCTTACAGAAAAATAATACTGTAATAATACTTTGTACACCTTAGTGCCTCATAAAAGTGAAATATTGTCCCATCTATGAGTACTTCTACGTAACATAATGAAGAGTTTACGTTGATTAAATTTACAGAACAAATCTTAGGAGAAAGAAATGCAGCAGAGCTATCAGTAGCAGAGCTAAATGTCTCAAATGAGCCCGTAGCTAGATAAATGGTGTAACATTTCAGCACTTTGACTTCAAAATGACCAAAGGCATCTTGTAAAACAGGAGCCCAAACCCATGTGTGGCTGTAACTTGTCACTTTAAATATTTTAGTTTCAGTAAAGACAAATGCCATTTCTTTCAAGTCATGTTATATCGAATTTTCAAAAAGTGAAATCGGAAACCTGGTCTCAGGAGCTTAAAAAAAAATAAAAAATGTAGGCAAGCTCTTCTGAGTCTGGCACACATGGAACTGCTGCCATCTTAATAAGGTGAGAGCAGTTTCCAAATCCCTGGCAGATTCAGACTCTGCAGCCCAGTCCCTGCCATATGGAGTCAGCCTGGAATCTGTCAAGTTCACTTAGTGAATTTTAGCTGTGGGGAGTCAGTCAGGCAAACTAGATGTGAATAAACAGAATGTTGTTGAGATCTTCAGGCTAATGCTGGTACAGGCTGGAGTACTGAACCAAAAAATTCAATTTTAAATTAACATGTGTTTGACTGTAAAATAAGGAATAATTAGATGGCTCCCCATGCATTAATGCAATACCTATCACAATAAAGAGAGGGCTGTGTTAAGGTAAAATAATGAGTCCCGATTGTTTCTTTTTTATAACCGTTCAGTCTTTGAAGGGATAGTCTGTATACATTTTGGTGGCAGAGGGAACAAGCAAAGCCAATATTTAATTACTTGTATTAAACCATCCCCTTTTTATTTAGGAATTTGAAATGCTATACTATAATACAGTGAAGTATGTTTTTTTTTTATAATTTAGGGCCTGATTTACAAGGATTTGGGGTTGTCATTCACTTTATCTTTAGTGCACTGTGTGCGCTGCAGCTGGGCAACATAGCAGCAAACTGAGCCATAATTCTAGCAAAATAGAAAATATATAACTATTTGCTGGCATTTTGGGGTTTCACTGCACTTTGCCATGCTGTAACAGTGGTATTTACTTAGAAAAATGGGATGTGCTCGCAAGCATTCACCTAACCATGCTGTAAATAAGGCACATTTTTCTGGTAAATGGGGCAAACATTGTGTTAATAATAATGCCCTGCAAATAACCACAAAGCAGTTATTAAATCATGTGTAAAAGCAATGTGCAGATTGTTATCATTTTGTGTTCAAACACTATCCTATTGAAACTAATTAGTTCAACTTTCGTTGTAGAATTAAAGGGCTTAAATATGTTCAAGTCTATATTTAACTTTTAGCGTATTCTGCAAGTAAAGAGTTATGCTAGGCAATTTGTGTGTCATTCATTAAGACCTTTTCTTGGATCCTCCAGTTTATTTGTTACTTGGCAACATTAAGGTGATATAACATAGGATTTATTTGAGAAAAATGTTGTTGCAATTTATTATACTTAGCTTAAGCAATAAGAACACATGCTTTGTTTGTGCATGTGCTGGATTGGTAATCAATCCTGATGTGCTTTACTTTTTATGAAGGCACTGTATCTGAACATGTTATATGCAGGGATGCAATGAACCATCTGTGTCTGAATCTTGACAAATAATGCTGGAAAGCTTTATTCCTATGATAGTGATTCGGAATTCTGACTTATTTCATGGTTTTACTGTTCACCCTGAACATGGTCCTCTTACAGTTGAGTTGATGTGTCTTCAAGTTGCATATTCCTTCTACTTGCCATTGATTTTGCATGCATCTTGGCTCCTGCAACATTCATGCACCACGTGTTCCTTTGGACTGCCTACCAGTTTCTACCAGTGCTTAACAATCTCTACTGTGGTTGCGGATATGCACTTAGAGCGCTAAGGGACAGGGGCAGCCATATAACCACATTTGTTCATGGTTATGGAAAAATGAAGGAGAAATATCTGACAACCTGTGTCCTCCAGTCAAGAATCATTCTAAATGAATGACTAGAAATTGCTTTCATTAAGTAAGTAAGTCATTAAGTAGGGAAGGGGAGGGGTTCATTAGACCATTTACAGAGTTAAAGTATTACTGCTTTACCTGTGCAGCCCATAGACATGTATCTGCTGCATTTAACTTGTGCTGCAGGCAAAATTCTGCATGCAGCATTTTTGATGCAGTATACATGTTTCAGTAAACTAGATTTCTTCCTGCTTTCATTGTAATCGGGGATGTACATAGGTTTCAAAGTGCCACATACAAATCCCTGTCATATTTTTACTGGGCAGGTAGTCACACATGGGCTATGGAGGGAGGCACAGTCTTCTGGCAATAGCCGCACCCTGACTCACTCACTTGAAACCCTAGGTTGACCTGAATGGTTGGCAGTGGGAATAGGGATGCTGGTGGGTGCTGTGGCAATGATGACCACTCTCGAGCAGTTTCGTCATTGTCACAGCACCCCCCTAGCTTTCTATTCCCAACACACTGTATGCACCTGCAGGCAGCTATTCAGGTCTGCATAGCATGGTGAGCAGGCACAGCAGGAATGCTGGGTAAGAGCTGTGTATCTGCCATGGCTTCTGTTGTTAATCAAAGCAGTGGGCTTTCACCCAGTTTGGGTCTGGTTTCCCAGCACCTTCATCTCCATCATCATGCACCAGTAGTGCCCAGCCACACCCACCACTTCCCCCACCATCACTCTAACTAGTGTCTGCCAATGTGCGCCTGGATGCCTCAACCCCCTACACTCCCTTATCTGTCCACCATACAACTGTGACAACCAAGAGATATTTATGCCTCTGATTGGAGAACTTTTCAGCCAACAAAAAAGAGACCTAGGGGCTGTGTGATGACTTCTCTATGTGGAAGAACAGGGTTATTTTGGTTGGCCAGGGATCACTCCAATCATATGTGCCAGACTGCCTGTCCAATTTGAAGATTTAAATAGGAGAGGGGGACAGAGAACGAACAAGCAGACACCCCGGGATGCGCACATAGGAGCAGTGTACAATGCAGGCTGCTTCCATTGTATGTAATGGAATATTTCTACTCCAGTGTAAATAAATTAAATCTAGGAGCTGGGTAATAGGAATTATTTAGTTCTGCACTATCCCTTTAATGCAGCCTGAAAACCACTTGGTTAGCACTTTGCTAATTCTATCATATCTAACTATCCCAGGATGACAAATCCAACAGACCAAATGCGAAGCCTTTTGTTTAGATCTGAAGCTCAAATGTGTGACAGGGAATGAGATACTAATAATAATAATGGCATAAGCTCATATGTGAGGTCTTAAAAGTCAGGGAAAATATAAATACATTATTACTACATGAATGTTCTGGGGGTGCACCTGATTGCCAGGGCCTCATGTCAATTAATCTTGTAAAATCCCCTGGCAAAACTGAAGCTGGGAGAATGCAAATCAAGGTAAGATTGACAAGGCATGCAGGAGGTTAAATGGGGGAGCATGTTTCAAAACATTATTTTTTTAAGCTTTTTGGTATTTTAATGGAATAAAGTAGTACTAAACCTACTGTGTGCAATGTTCTGGCCGCAGTGGTTTCTAGACATACTTGGGTAGGCTGGCTAATGTTTGTACAGTGGGAGACCTGCAATTGTCCTCCAACAGATAAATATAAGTTAATACATTTTTTATGTAAATTCAAAATTTACTAAATTCTAAATATAAATAAAAAATGTATCAATTATCCTAGACATATAAACAGGGGCAATATACAATTTAAATCTTTACCAACATCTTCAGTTGATCATTACACAGAAACAATGATTGCAGTAACCTATAGCAATCGCAAAACAATCAGAGTTGGGTTTTCGTCATGACATAGGACTATGGCTTCTGCTTCAGCTTACTGTTCAATGCTTTTTGAAATCAGTGCATTAATATGGCTGCAGTAAATAGCAATGTTGCAGTCTTAAATATGGTTAGGATCAGCTGAGATTTTTTTAATAATTGGGAATTTATTGCATGCCCGAGAAGTTGCAAATATATATTAACAATTCAAGCAGATATATTACGGCCCCCACATTGTAGAATATTAGCATGTTTTACCCACAGATGTACTGCATAGCAGCAGTACTTACAGAACAGTCCTGCCAGCTGATTTACAGCAATCTCTTTCTTTTTTATAGCGCAATGCATCTGAGTGTATTGTACGCTACCTCCTTCATCGCCACTTTCTCTTTCCTCTGTGATATAGCTTGCCATAACTCAAGTGTATGACATCACTGTGGTGAATGATGGGCTATTCTTGATGTCAGTTCTGCAAATTATGGCATTATTTTTTAGCCAAGCGGAGTTCAATTATTAGCCATATACATGTATTATAAAATCCACATTAAAACAATCTTAGAGTTCACACACAAACCAGTAAAACCAGGTAAATTATAACTTGAGCCTGTCATTGTGTTCTTTGTTCAATGTACCAGAATTACCAAGGAACATACTTGGAATGAAACAAAGCACATTCCCATAGCCATTTGCATATAGGGAAACACAATTCAATGTGCTTGTGTATTGAGAAATGACATTAAAGCTTTAACACTACAACATTTTTCTAGATAATTCTACAAGTAGTTTTACAGTGATGTAAGTAGTACTCTCAAATTAATGTAGACACTCAAAAACAAAACACGCATTTTACGAGACCAGATTAGAAAAACAATGAATGCCTCTAACTCTTTACATACTAAGTAACCTAAAATGTCCCAGGCAATAAGGCCGACTAAGGATAGAGCCTTGGGGTGAGGGTGGTTATGGGACTTTATTACTAAGACTGAAAAATACAAAACTCTATGGTCAATACTGGAACCCCCTGGAGTCTCCATTTGAAAAAAGCCCCTCATTTCGGGAAGAGAGAAATTATCTGTAAAAGCAAAGCAGATAAGGAGGAACAACATGAAATCTCCACTTCTTGTAACTCTGTAGATATATTTACTATGTAACTATCTCTGCTTTAAATGCAAATGCTATTTCATCCTTAATAAAAAGGCACTATTACCAGGAAAGCATACTTATGTTCTGCCATCTAGGTATTTCATTATCTATACTTGGATTCATGAAATATAAAATCAAGGTGGTCCATAATTCTGACTGGAAAAGGGAATGTTAAAAATGTGAACATTATATTATATACAGTATATAATAAAAATAATACAAATAGAAAAGGTTTAAAGGGGATCCAAATCTCTTTTATGGAAATGGATGTTGATTGCACCTGATTGCAGCATGCAGTCTGTGATCAAAACTTGTTTTTCATTATATGGACATTGGATCAGGTAAGGTTACAAAATATAATGAATACATCTTCTCAAAAAAACATTTTTTGATGGCCATTTTGATAACTAACCATTTGACAGCCATTGAGATACAACATGCCAAAGCTTTCCCTCTTGACTTGTTTGACAGGAAATATAACAAATAGTCTTCAACTCATGCTAGGTTTGGTATTGATTCCTTTATGTCCCTTTTACAATACCAACAAGTCTCCTGATGCTTGGACTGATCGTAAAACTTAAAAAATCAAAGTAATTGAAAATGCAAAGCCAACATCTGTTAAAATGACTAGTGACACAAATCCACTAAGCAGATAAGTGACTTTAGTTTGCATTATGGAAACGGGTTACATTTTTTTTTTGTTTTAATAAATTCATGAAGTAAATCCAGTGATTAAAGAAGCACTATCACAAATTTCGGGTGAGAACACAGATTTAAATTATACTTGTCATTTATGTAAATGTTGGAATGACAAACAATTGTATGGCCAAAAAAAGCGCTTCCATGGTGGCGTTGTTGAGCGGTAGTTATTTTAAAACTAACCTGGGTGATGGCACCTGTCACCCAGGAAAGAACCATGTCATCTGCGGAAGAGAAGCTAGCTAGAGGAAAGTGGGGAGGAGGAAGGGGGTGGAGTTTGTGGCTGTGTGGAGCGTTGGTGGATAATGTTCAGCAATTTCAGAGCAAAAAGAGAGTAATAGAGAATAGTTTCACAGGGTGGCTGCATGGTTCTCAGTTATTGTATTAATAGTCTGATACAATAGACCAAGTTGGCTTTTGTTGGTAAACATTCAAAAGTGGCCTTGATGCCTTCCTGGCATGTAATAACATTTCCAGCTATGGCTACTAGACCACTGGAAGGAGATCTATAGTGGCCGGGATGCCCTCCGTGCATGTAATAACATTACCAGCTATGGCTACTAGACCATTACTATGTTACTATGTTACTATGTTGTTATTGTTTTTCTCTGCTTTCATCCTCTTTTGTTGCTCTCCATATTTATTATTTTTACAGTTTTTCTTTCATGTTGCCTTGGCTGCCGTCTGCAGTATCTTTCAGTTTGCCATTTTCTCTTTCTTATTTTTACAATGCCATTTTCCATTTTCCATGTTTTCCACATATTCTTCTTTTCAGCATGTGTGTTTTAAGCAGAACACAACCCTGCATTCACTATCCTGAGTTTTGTTTCTTGCCCCAGAGGCATCCCGACTTGGAATGCCCCGCTATGTGAAATTACCTAGTTCACCCATAAAAATTTATCTTTCCTATCACACACAGAGTTGTAACTGCTGTGTACAGCACCTGCCTGTAGAAAAAGCTGGATAAAGTTCCCTGCAGCAGTTGCTAGGAGATCTTTTCTTAAATGCTGCGGCTGTCTGCTATCATCTCACTGAATAAAACCCAGCAGATCCCCCCATTCAGCAAATGGACTGAGCCATTTTCATTTTAAAATTTAAAAGTAAGACATACATTTTTCTCTTTACTATTGCCACATTATGTATACACATGTGAGAAGCTATTGTATGGCTATTTAATTATTTATATTTTTAATGCAATTATGTGCGATGGTGCTCTATTTAAGAAGGGATAGCGCCAGGTAGTGCTTCATAGTGCCAGGTAGCGTCTGGTGAACGCTGGGCGCTGTATGAGAAACCACGTTTAGAAAAGTAAATCTGGTGAGCGACTCTACCAGCGCCATGTAGCATCACATGAATTACTAGAGGTGGCTCAGCGTATTGCACCAACACTCTAGGTTCAGGTTTGCCACATATTACCTTTCGCTCAGTGTCGCTCTCCCATACATTTCAATGGGTTGTGTTAAAATAGAGCATTTGGCATATTTTTTGTTCAAATCATTGTGTGACCTCTCCTGGCTGCAAACAAACACTTGTATACATTTTTTGACTCTTTATATTTTTATGCAGAATTGTATTTACAGGTCTGGTACCAAAGTATCATCACAGTGTTAAAACAATGTAGTTCTATGTGTTTTCACTTTGTTACTATTCAAAAACAGACTTTGATCACACAGCGTCTGGCACTCTATGCTACAGTGCCCAGCTTTAGAGCGCCAACTCTGTGTGTGTCATTTTTTCTTAAGTATGGTGTTGAACACCGAGTGGTGGGCACACTGAGCTGGCGCTATCGCTCGCTGCAGTGTTATACTGTGGTTACAGCACCCAACACACATCACATTCATCAATGTTGGTCAGGTTACTACAGCGATCGCAACGCTAGGTTACAGTGCCCGACACCCGCTTACAGCGTCTACTAGCGGTTGCTCTAACGGCACTATTAGAGATGAGAGAATCGATTCGGACGAATCCGAATCCGTTCCGAATTTCATGAAATATTCGATTCTGAACGAATCCGAATTTCTCCGCGATTCGATCGATCGAATTTTTTCTTTAAACTCCATTTGCTGCAATTACAGGCATTCTAAAATGGTGGATCCACATGTCTGTACATATCCCCTGGGGCAAGGTATCATGGGAAGGTCACATACAGCCTACCAGCAGCCAGGCACCTCGGTGACGTCACAGCGCTATATAAGCGGCGGCCATCTTGCTGGTGCACATTTCAGCGTTGTATTGCGGCGAGAATGGGGCTGGGTAGAGACAGGAAAAGACAGGGAAAGACAGGGAAAGACAAACAGAGAGCCAGGGAGAGCCAGGGAGAGCCAGAGAGAACCAAAACAGAACCAAACAGAACCAGAGAGAGCCAGAGAGCCAGGGAAAGATCGAGTCAAGGACAGCAAAAAACACAAAGAGAAGCAGATAAAGTGGCAGAGAAAGCCTTTTTTTATTTTCATGTTTCGGCTCCTGCTGCTGCTGCCAACTCCAGGGTGTGTCTTTAGGCCAATTTTTGGGCTCCTGCTGCCAACTTCAGTGTCTCTTTCAAGCAATGTTTGGGCTCCTGCTGCTGCTGCCAACTCCAGGGTGTGTCTTTAGGCCAATTTTTGGGTTCCTGCTGCCAACTCCAGTGTCTCTTTCAAGCAATGTTTGGGCTCCTGCTGCTGCTGCCAACTCCAGGGTGTGTCTTTAGGCCAATTTTTGGGCTCCTGCTGCCAACTCTAGTGTCTCTTTCAAGCAATGTTTGGGCTCCTGCTGCTGCTGTCAACTCCAGGGTGTGTCTTTAGGCCAATGTTTGGGTTCCTGCTGCCAACTCCAGTGTCTCTTTCAAACAATGTTTGGGCTCCTGCTGCTGCTGCCAACTCCAGGGTGTGTCTTTAGGCCAATTTTTGGACTCCTGCTGCCAACTCCAGTATCTCTTTCAAGCAATGTTTGGGCTCCTGCTGCTGCTGCCAACTCCAGGGTGTGTCTTTAGGCCAATTTTTGGGTTTCTGCTGCCAACTCCAGTGTTTCTTTCAAGCAATGTTTGGGCTCCTGCTGCTGCTGTCAACTCCAGGGTGTGTCTTTAGGCCAATTTTTGGGCTCCTGCTGCCAACTCCAGTGTCTCTTTCAAGCAATGTTTGGGCTCCTGCTGCTGCTGCCAACTCCAGGGTGTGTCTTTAGGCCAATGTTTTGGCTCCTGCTGCCAACTCCAGTGTCTCTTTCAAGCAATGTTTGGGCTCCTGCTGCTGCTACCAACTCCAGGGTGTGTCTTTAGGCCAATTTTTGGGCTCCTGCTGCCAACTCCAGTGTCTCTTTTAAGCAATATTTGGGCTATTGCTGCTGCTGCCATCTCCAGGGTGTGTCTTTAGGCCAATTTTTGGGCTCCTGCTGCCAACTCCAGTGTCTCTTTCAAGAAATGTTTGGGCTCCTGCTGCTGCTGTCAACTCCAGGGTGTGTCTTTAGGCCAATTTTTGGGTTCCTGCTGCCAACTCCAGTGTCTCTTTCAAGCAATGTTTGGGTTCCTGCTGCTTCTGCCAACTCCAGGGTGTCTTTCAGTCAATTTTTGTGCTCCTGCTGCTGCCAACTCCAGGGTGTGTCTTTAGGCCAATATTTGTGTTCCTGCTGCCAACTCCAGTGTCTCTTTCAAGCAATGTTTGGGTTCCTGCTGCTTCTGCCAACTCCAGGGTGTCTTTAAGTCAATTTCCGTGCTGCTGCTGACAACTCCAGGGTGCCTTCCAGCCAATGTTTGGGTTACTGCTGCTGCTGCAAACTCCAGGGTGTGCCTTCGAGCCAATTTTTGTGCACCTGCTGCTGTCAACTCCAGGGTGCCTTCCAGCCAATTTCTGGGTTCCTGCTGCTGCTGCCAACTCCAAGGTGTATCTCTCAGTCAATTTTTGGGCTCCTTCTGCTGCCAGCTCAAGGGTGTGTTTTTCAGGCAATATAGGGGCTCCTCATTGTGATGCCACCTCAACTCTCTGCAATTGTGCTATCTCTGCTATTCTAATAGCGATGCCTCTGATCTGCATGTCATAATTATTTACAGTATTATTTCACTAACCCAGCATGCATCCTATGCATGTTACAGCAAGGCAGAATGATTTACAACCCTATTGAGGCTCTAGGAAGCTCAGAAATAGCCATTTTATATAGCGATTCGCTATTTTGACGGAAAATTCGGCGAATCAAATTCTTGAGAAATTCGCTCATCTCTAGCCGCTATACAGACGCTCATCTGGCAATATGTGGTGCTAGTAATGAATCAGCCTCAAAATGTCTGCTGTTTTGACTGCTGGTAAAAAAAAGTAAATTTGATAATATGATTTAATTGCTCTCTGACTCAACAAAGTAGGGTTCAAAGCCTTCAGTAAAGTATTCTTTCAGTATTATCTGCTGTCATATTTTTAAACAGCTATGCAATTAAAGATAATATGTTATCTTAATCAGAATGGCTAACATTCTACTTTATCTGCCACCTGATTTTTGTTGTATTGCTTTTAATTAAAAATTAAAAAAAACATCTTCCAACAGTACCAAGTTAGATGCTTAGCAGTAAAAAGGTTTGGATACAGTACGGTAATAAATCAGAATATCTCTAAATATGATTTACTTAAAATGGTCAGGATACCTTTCTTTTGTCTATGCCATAATCAAGAGGAAGGCTCTACCCACAATATGTATAGGCTGCACAACCACAGTACATGTTGTGAAGAAGACAAAGAGAAAGTATTTTGGTCTTATCAGACTGAGCCTGGACTTTTTACATTTAAAAAACAAGTTGAGCAATAGTTTACTGATATGCAGATTTCTGCTGCAATGTAGTTTAGAAACACTGGACTCAGAAGGATCATTTTAATGGGAGATAAGATAGGTATTGCTTGGTGCTTTATATTGAGTAGAAATGCTTTATATATTTTTAATTACTCCTGTGCAACCTATTCTGCAGTTTATATTTTTATGTGTTAAATGTTGTATGCATGTTACAATTAGATATTGTGGTGCTTTAATGTGTGAAATAAAAAGATAAAAATAGAGAAAAAATGTTGTTTCATGTTGAAATTGTCCTAGGCCAATATTCTTAATAAAAACAAAGTAACTTTTTTAGAAAACTTCAAAAGAAATTGCTGTCTGCGGCCTCAACCCTTTTGTTGAGGATTTATATTTTATGACTGTCACCTTTCCTAGAAAGCAAATGATGTACTGCATGCATCATAACTTAGCTGTGGAAGAAATGATTCAAAATATACAGCTGTATATATTATTGTGGTTTTGGAGTAAGGGTAACTGAAGTAAGCTCATCCATTTCATTTTGCAGACAGTGACAGTTTCCTAGAAAATGCGCTGGGAAAGGATAGTGAATATGAATTCTGATCTCGGATATCTCAAGACTCTTCCATCTGACCACTTACTTTTACATAAGAACTGTTCTGTGATTGGCCAGGGGTGGTTTTAGAAGGCAACAGTGAAACAGTGGTCATTTTGGAAATCATGGAAGAAGAAAGGATAGATAAATACATAGTATTGGGGTTTGTTAGGCTACCAATACCAAGCACTGTGAATTCCTTTACAGACCTCTGGGTAAATATATAACAGTATTCAAGGTGGGATTTTAATAGATATGAGGCCCACATGCTGTCTGAATCTAGCCTGTCTGAATTGTAATCCCTGCTTCCATGGGCAAAATACAGAATGGATTAGGCATTTCAGCATCGTGCCATGCAGTTTTTTTAAATTTAGATCATCATTTGTGGCTCAGCATCTCCACCCCTGCCCTGTTCAATATGTAGATGCTACCTTGCTTCTTTCTATGATGGAAACAGCACCGACTTGTTGTAGGGGGTGGCCTTCTAAGTCACCAACAATGGACTAATTTAAATCAAACAGCATGGTGCCATTTCGGGGTGCCTGGTCTCCACTGGACCACCAATGAGAAGTACAAGACCAGAGTAAGCTACACAGTGGGGAGTGTATATGGGGTAGGGGGATTCGCCTGTGTATACATGGTTGTGCTGCACAGAGAGATTGATATTGGTTGCTGTTTGTGTGTGCTGATTGGTGCATGAGTGCTGGGGGGGTGTTGCATTTACGGTGCCCCAGGAAAAAGTAATTGGTTGGCCCTGGAGTTTTTTAGACTTTAGGGCTAGCTGAAACAGCAGTTTGCTCTGAAACCCAGGGGACTCTAGTTACACCACTGCCTGCATCTATGCAATGCAAAGAAAATGTTTGTTCTTGCAAACTTGTAAACATCCCCACCCAAGTAGTGTTTGCTACCCTGTTTGGGACGGATAGGAAGCTGCGTGTGTTGTGTTAAGACTCAAATGATCCAATTGGAAAGATAATATATTGGTCATTTGATCACTCCACCTCCCCCTTCTGCTTTGTTTACTGAAACATACAACGTAAAAAAAATTACAATAATTAAACTAAATAGCAAACACTTGCTAATGTATATAACATAAATTAACAATTCGAAACCAAGCAGATACATGAAACTGCTCTTGCACTACACCATTATATTTCTACCTGCTTTATACCATTCCAAAGTAAATAACATTCATTTCAACAAGTAGAAAACATGAAACAGGCAGCAGTAACCTAATATATTACTTAGAGTTGTCATTGGCAGCCATCTAATTTGTTGCTATAATAAACTATTACTCCTGCAGTTGAACTTCTGTGGTGCAAGATTATTCAGTGGGAATAAAATTAGAGACAATATATGCAGAATGCTTTCTCAAGTTATCATAATTACAAATTATTTAAATGAAGAAGGCATTTGTGCTTGCTGATTAGGTAAAATTCTGTATTACACGCTACTTTTCTTCAGCATTCATTTACAAATTACCTTCAAAGTAGCATGTGGAGAAATGTGAGCAGTTCAAATAGCTTTATAAAGCCCTGCTACCAATGTTGTTTATACTATACAAAGCTGCCAGGCTGTTTGGAAAACAGAAAGCAATTTGGCCATCAATGCAAATTTTCGCCTGCTCCAGACTAAAAAAAAAATGAAAGAACTGCATATTTTGGCTATAACAAAATATTTTACTGCCCTTTTCTAATGTTTGCTAGGCTAAAAAAACGCATATAAAGAAGCTTGGCGTAACACACATATCCAGTACAAGTCTGGTAAATAGAAGTAAAAAACATTAATGAGAGTGTAGGGCATTTTTTCATTACACATTATGAATTTATTGCATTGCCACAAGGCATACTACTTTTTAAAGAAATATGACATTTAAAAGATTACTCAGAAAAATTAGGCAATATAAAATGAGATATCTTCCCTTACTTATTTCTTCTATATCCTCTGTAGGGGCAGATTAACAAGTTAGGGACCTGTCTGTTAAGACACTGTCCATGGGAAAGTGTGCAAAACTCACACATTTCTATGGTAAATTACAGGCAACAAACAATACACAGCTGACAGGCCATGCTCTTATACAAGCCATGGAGCCCCCCCCCTCCCTCCCTCCCTCCCTCCTTTCTGTTGCACCTTTTTCCCTTGAAAAGCATAATTAGGGTGATAAAAATCGAAATAAAAAAATTAGAAAATCATCTCCTTGGTTGCAAGGCACCCAATCCTCTGAGAGCACCACTTCCAGTTATCCAGCTGCTGCCTGTGACTGACTGACCTAGTGAGTGTTTTATTCATTTTAACCCTCAAATGAATCTGACCACCAGGGGCAGAATTTCACTTTTAAAAAACATTTTAACCATTTATAATAGGAAAAGGTTTCCGGTGGTCTCTAATAAGTGGTTTAAATGTATCTTTTAATCCTAATTTTTGAAAACTGCAGTAAAAGGTGGTAAATCAAGAATCAATTTGCTATGTATTTTGACTATTTGCTCCATGTCAATGAGGGAGAACTAACACCTATTTTCATGTTAAACTATCATACTGTCATTTTCTCATATATGCAGTGGGGAAAATAAGTAATTTATACACTGACAATTTTGCAAGTTTTCCCACTTACAAAGAATGGAGAGATCTGTAATTTTTATCGTAGGTATACTTCAGCTGTGAAAGAAAACAAAATCCTGAAAATCACATTTTTTTTTTCATTATATTGCATAAAATACTAATAATATTTCATATATTTCATATTTCAATAATTTTATCACATACCAATTCTATCAACCATACCATGCTGAACTACATGGGAGGGCCTGGTCAGTGCCAGAAGAGAGCTGGGACAACAGTCTCAAATATTACCGTTAGTAACACAGTACGTCATCATCCCCTGCTCACGCCATCACATGCCCAGGCCGTTTGATGTTCACCAATGACCACTTGTATGATCCAGAGGAGAACTTGAAGAGATGGACAACTCAAGTTCATGTACTCACCCTTGGGTGTCTGCAGATATATAAGGAGTCCAGAAAACTGTCTCACCTTCGGAGAATACTGGTTGGTGGTAGGCGGGACAAGGTGCGTCATTGAATGATGTAAGTTCAAGCTCCCTCAGAAGTGGTTACCAGCAAAGGGTGTGGTAATACACCCCCCAGTGCATGTGCTGCTATGATGCCCCTTGAAATGAAAGCACTGCATCTATAGTCTTGACAACCAAGTAAATGACTGCAAGCGCAGCACACTTATAAATGGTTAGAGTGGGATAATGTGGAGGGATAGGAATAGGAGGGGATAATAGGAATCAGTAATAGGCAGCTGAAACACTGATGCCGCTAAGTAGTCTAATATATTAAATTACTGTTTCTCTTTGGTATAAGGAAAGCATGGATTGTCTGCAAATTATCTCACAATATAACTTATAATATAAACGTATTTTGGTATTTGGTATTACAAACACCTGTAGGTATCCCAAACACCAATATATGAACAAGATACGCAAGGCCCTGCAAAACGACCTATAGTGGGCGCAAAATGAAACTAAATATAAAGAAAATTGGATGGATGAAAACAAGAATTGTAAGCCCTTGTCTATAATTGGAAGCTAGTGGGCTAAAATAAATTATAAACTGCTTGATCATAGAGGGATGCGGGCAACGCAGATGCATAATCGATTTGTATAACAAAGAGTTGATGTGATTTATAAGTATTCCTGTTGCCTGTAGATCTGTTTTGCCTCGGAAGAAGCAGGGAAGAGGCAACTCATGTTGGGAGCCAGAATAGAGGATATAAAATTGTTACTTAAGTTGTATATTGTGAATATATTTTATACTGTAAAATTGGGTTTTTTTAAAGTGATACTGTAGATGCACCGTTGTGTCGGGCTACATTTGCCAATGTCCTAAACTGTTTTCTATTTTTTAAATTGAATCAAAATGAGTGATGTATCGGGGTCTACAGGTTCAGAATATTCTCTTTTTCATCCCGCCCCCAATCAGCTCAGCAGAGATCAACAGGACAGGATTGCTGGTGATTCATCACATTGCTATCAGCTCAGAGCCTGCTCATTATTGTTATACAGCATCACATATCCGAGGCCAAGCCCACTTTTTTCAGAACAGAATTCATAAGGTGAAACTGTAAACCTTAATATTTGGCCATTTCAATTTCAATGTAAAAAACAAAAAAGAGTTTAGGACAGTGCCAAATTTAGGCCGACGTAATGGTGTAACAATTACCTTTTCCTGCAGTAGCACTTCAAGGCTGCATTAATTTCATGCGGGGATATATGTAGTTTTCCATAAATACAGACAACACATTTTAAAAATACCTTGGTTTGATGTATTTGATATAGTAACTTGGAATGTATGGTTATAGGGGCAAGGCAATCATGGTGGTTCTCTGACCAGTTGGTCAGACCTCATTGGTCTCTGTATATAGATTGTTATAAAATGTTTCCCCAAGGGATTTTTCCAAATATTTCTTGTAGAGTTATGAATTTTTTATGCACTGTAATATAGGCACCCATAACAATTAAACATCAGAAAAATGGTGAACAGTCATTTAAATGTTATCGGAATGTGCATTTATCTTTGCCTCACACAGGACACCAATAAAATGATCTCAAGAAATTCTGTTATGCCCCTTCAATGCTCTGTAACATTCTCCCTGTATGATTTACCATGCTATAACCCTTTAATCCTTTAAAAGTGCCCTCAAAATTTACCTCTTCTGACAAGAGCACAAGTACTTCTTCTTGCAGTCTCTATTAGAGATGAGCGAACCGGTTCGGACGAACCGGAATTCGCTCCGAATTTCAGGAAATATTCGATTCGGCACGAACCCGAATATTTTGTGGTTCGTGCCGATCGAATTTTTCCTGAAATTAAAAAAAAAAAAATGCCGGCATGGTGGGAGCGGGCCGGTAAAGCCAGCCGGCCCGCTCCCACCATGCCGGCATTTAAAAAAAAAAAAAAAAAAAAAAAGCATGACGCGCCCTCAGATGACAGCTGAGAGCGGCGCCGGCCTCCACGCTCCGGACCTGCAGGTAAGTGTTTGCTTTTTTTTAAATGCCGGCATGGTGGGAGCGGGCCGGCCGGTTCCGCTGACAGCGGAGCGGGCCGGCCCACTCCCACCATGCCGGCAAAAATGTTTTTTTTTTTTTTTTAAATGCCGGCATGGTGGGAGCGGGCCGGCCGGCTTTACCGGCCCGCCGGCCGGCTCCCACCATGCCGGCATTTATGATGGGGAACTTCGTAAAAGTTCGATTCGGCCGAACCCGAATTTCTTTGTGAAATTCGGCGAATCGGCCGAATCGAACTTTTCAAAAGTTCGCTCATCTCTAGTCTCTATCTCTGGTTCTATTTCCAGCACTTGACTGTACATACAGTATACCAGCACCCCTAATACTAACTATTTGGGATCCTATCACTTGCCTCTGTTCATCCTTTAGGTTGTAGCTCATAGGGGTAGTGTTTTCCTTTGTTATCAGAGCTTGTTGTGTTTTTTCTTTGTTTGTATTAGCCAGTGTTCTACCCTGCCAAGAGTCATCTTGTACAAATAATAATGATGCTCTACCCTGTCTGTCGGTGTACCACAAGACTCTGCCCTAGGATCCCTACTTTTATCTATCTATATTTATGGTCTTGGTCAACTTTTAAGCTCACTAGGCTTTTACAATCAATCTAATGCAAATGACACTCAATTATAGCTCTTTGGCCTTTGGCCTAATCTCTCTTCCCTCCCATCTTGCTTTTCTAACTGTCTAACAGCTATCTCTTCCTTTAGGTCTTGCTCCCACAAACTGAATGTGGACAAAACGGAACTAGTCATATTCCACCATACAATTGCCTTAACATGACAATCTCTCTTCACAATTTTACAATACCTGGATCTCTAGGTGTCATACTCTGTGTTTCTTTTCAAACCTAGCATTCTCTCCCGAGGCTCTCTTGCTATCTCCAACCTAAAAAAATCTCTTGCATCTGCCTCTTTTTCTTGCTTTAGTGAGGGCAGTTCCCTATTGTATCCTGTTTCCATAGCACTCGCTTTGAACTCTGTAGCCTATTGTTTGTAATAGGCTGTGTATTGTATGTTTTACCCTGTGTATAATTAACTCTTAAGAAAAAAAGAAGATTTAATACAGAAATAATAATATATGCTATATTAACAGGGATTCTATATAGCAGTGCTCCACAACCCTCTCCTCAAGAGCCACCAATAGGCCAGGTTTTTCAGAACTCCACACAGACACAGCAGTAAAGTCAATCGTGGAGCAGCAAAGCTTTAGAGCCGGCTATGTGGAAATCCACAGAACGTGAACTGTTAGTGGCTATCCAGGAGAGGGAACACTGCTATATAAAAACATTGACATAATAGTAATCTTATTGTGATCATCTTTTAGTGACCAAGCTATTGAAATTAAAATAAAGGCAAGCCCCGATGTTGTCCAATTGTTTCGGGCTACACTTTGCACTGTCCTACTTCAAAATTCAATCAATTTTCAAAAAAACAGTGGTTCCTGAGTTATCTTCTAAAGTATTAGATCACTGAGAAACACTGAGAAACAGTGGGTGTGGCAACGGCAATGTGATGTAAGCACACTGTGATGAGTGTGAGAGTAGCGCAGGGTTTCAGAGTTGCAGAGAGAGGCAGTCAATCAGGACATCTGGGAAGAGAGTGGTGGGGAGTGTTTCCGTTCTTGGTCCACTAAAGGTTAATTGATGGACCAGGTCAGTGGGGTGGGGACGGAAAGCTGAAGGAGCAAATGATTTTCCTCACTAAGGAGACAAACAGAGGAGCACTCCAGCCACTCAATAAAAGGTAAGCTACTGATATTTATTTTTAAACTTTTGACTTGACAAACACTTTAATATAGGCCAACAATTTAGAAACTGAGTGACTAAGTTTCGTTTTATACATGTTTTAGACTGAGAATTTTAAACGGGCATTTCTTTCTTTAAAAACTAAAAGGTAATTGCCTGTGCAATAATTAGGCAAAGCCAAAAGCGACGTCCTAAAAACCTAAAGCTTTATGTAGTGGAAGAATAGCTCTAGAGATACTGCGCTGTTTTGCGGTCTCTTCATATTGCTGTTTATATACATATTTACTGCTTCCACCTGTTTGTCACTTGACTCATGTCATAAAGCACTGCATTTTCCCTGTTTCATTAGACTTTGACATTTCACTGTAACTACAGAGATGGCCATATCTCAGCTTCCAACTGCTCTGCAGCCGCTCTTATTTTATATTACCTTGGTAATCAAATAAAAATCATTCTCATTGGTAGTTGTATCAAGCTTTTTTTATACCCATATGGTTCAAAGCACTGCAGGCACATGTGACAATTATGTTGCAGCCTTGGCTGAGTAAATGAAACCCCATAAACCCCACAGAGTTAGATTAGATTAGGGAATTGGGACATGTGCATGAAGCATGACCACAGGTCCCAAATTAACTAGATAGGAGCTGTCAGTGGTGCTGAGCTTGCTTTTTGTAAATATGCAACCCGCACTGGAGAAAATGTATTCTGCTCCCTTGCTTACTCTCCCTCTTTCTCTCTGTAAATATATCATTCACTTTCCTGAGTTTTAAATCTCTTCTACCAAGTATATCTTGTGTTACCTTATTAAATAAATTATTTTTAAAAAGGTAAAAAAAAAATTGTATTCCTTAAATAATACACATGTAACCGTGTTCAGGGCATGTAGGCAGCTTACGTCACTTGTGAATTGCTTAACAAGGGAGCCTTTTACCCCTTGTATACTCACTGTGTGATTCTGTACATAGCGGAACAATTATACCTAAAGAAATTATTTAAAAAATGTATGATTATTACTAAACATGAGATTCGGATTCAGACAATAGTTACATTCAACATTTAGCCTATTCAGTCTCTCACAGCCGTAGCTAATTAGAGCCAAAATTCAGGTCCAAATATTGGACTGTTTTACATTTGTTGAAAAAATGTTTTTTATTTTAAGTGCCCCTCTTTCCTGGGGCTTCTAGCACACATGGCTCAGAGGAAGCAGTAGCATCATACTGCTGGTAGAATGCCAGAGATGAAGGAGGAAAAACATGTGCCGAAGCTTGGGGCCTAGAGGACACCAGCAGAGGCCTTTAACCCTTTCAGTGCCAGCCTACCTGCAGCATTTTCCACTCCCTGTTGCCAGACCATGTTTCACTATTTTGCGCTACACATGTTCACCTGTCATTTTTTAAAGGATTTCCAGGGATTTCCCAGGAAAATGATATATTGTTTTTTTTCAGCAGAGTCTGGGCTTTAACATGAAATGTCTTGTTTGTATTTTTTAGGTGTATTCTCAATATTTTTGGGTGAAATATGTGAAAAATGTTTTTAAAAAAATTATTTTTTTACAATTTGTAGTGTTTTTTTGCAATAAAAAATGTAAGTTTGCCAATAAAATCTTATTGCATGTGAAATCCCAATTTCTTCCGGTTACAGCGATACCACATATGTATAGGTAGACACCCTTTCCTGCCCAGGAGACTCCCCCAAACTGAAACAGCGCTTTAGGGGATTTTCAGAAAAAATACAACTGTGATATGAGCTATGCGCACCTTGCAGTTTTACCAGAAAAACAACCCTTTATATTTGAAATACCCCCAACAAACTATATATTCTCTGGAAGTACACACCTCAAGCTTTCTAAGTGTACCAGGCATGTTGATGTGGCCATAGTTTTCTGGAAGTAATTCCTCAATGTATTCTTTGGTTGCAAAGAGTTTCCCAAAAAAAAGGATAAAAAAGCAGAATCAAAGCCACATTTTCCTAAAAAAAACTATATACAAACAAGAAAAAACAAGTTTAATCTGAAAAAGCAACATCCCCCGAACAGAACGATACCCAACATGCATAGGTTCTGTCAAGGGAAGAGTTGCCAAACACCCCAAAGTAAAGCATGTGCGTAACGGTAATTTTACTTGAAAATTTCAGTTCTGCAGACAAAGTGCGCACCTTGCGATTTTTCAACCAAAACAACCCTTTACATTTGGAATATCCCCCATAAACCATATATTCCCTGAAAGTACACATGTTAAGCTTTCTAAGCGTACCCAGCTTGTTGTAGTGGGCTCATCTTTCTGGAATTAATCCCTCAAAGAATTCTTTGGTTGCGCAGGGTTTCCCTAAAAAATGTATAAAAAAGCTGAATAAAAAACACCTTTTCCTAAAATATAAATATGCAAACCAGAAAAAACAAGCTAAGTCTGAAAGCGCAAGGTCTCCCGAACAGAACAATACCCAACATGCACAGGTACTATTAACCCTTTTAATTGCCAGCCTACTTGAGATTTTGTCACCCTCTGTTGACAGGTCATTTTTCCCCATTTTGCGCCATGTTTTGCGCCATTTTTGCGCCATTTTTGCTGTAATTTTCAGGAAAATTATATTTATATTTTTTTTGCAGCAGAGTTTAGGCTTTAACATGAAATGTCTTGTTTGTAAATTGTATTTTGTTTCTTACAATATAATTAAATAAAAATAAATAAATAAATAAATAAAAACATTTTTAGAAAATTGACTCCTTTATTTTAAATAAAAAATGTATTTTATTAAGGAAAAGCATATTGCATGTGAAAGCCCCATTTCTACCGATTAGAACGGCACCACATATTTATCGGTAGCCCCCCGTTCCTGCCCAGGAGACCCCCCTAACTGAAACAAGTAATCTATAACATTTACAAATAAAATACAACTACCATCCACACTACAAAGGGTTAAATCGAGAAAAAAAAATGACATAGGGTCCCCCCTCCCTGTCATTGACATGGGGTCCCCCTTACCCAAAGTAACCAGCCCGGGACCAGCTATGCAGGGCTTGTGGAAACAGGGCACAGGGGCCAGCTTTTGTGGCCCCTGGCCCTGCAGGCTACAAGCCCGGGCTCTTCTGCCCCCCCTGGGCTTTGGGGAGGCAGGTAATGGGGGTGCCAGGGGTTAATGGCAAGTCACCCGCTAGTCGCAGATGACTTGCCATCCCCCAGCCTTGTGAACTGGTATAGGGGTCATGGACCCCTTACCAGTTCACAATGGGTTAAATGTAAAAAAAAACACACACACGCAAAAAGAAAAAATTATTTTATTTTTATTTTTTTTTTTAATACTTATCTCCCATCCATCCTGGAGCACTGTGTCCCTCGGCGATCACTGGCTTCTGCTCACCTGCTGGAAGCCTTTTATAGCTGCTGGATGACAGAACACAAAGGGTTAATTAAAAAAAATGACATAGGGCCCCCCTTCCCGGGGAGGGGGACCCCATTTTTGGGGGGATTTTTAAGGGTTAAAAACCCTTAAAAATCCCCCCCAAAATGACGTGGGGTCCCCCTTACCCAAAGTAACCAGCCTGGGACCAGCTATGGGGGCTTGTAAGCACAGAGTGGGGGGGGCCAGCTTTTGTGGCCCCCCCCACCCTGCAGCCTACAAGCCCACATAGCCTATGTGGGCCCGGGCTCTTCTGCCCCCCCCCGGCCTTTGGGGAGGCAGGTAATGGGGGGCTGGGGGTTAATGGCAAGTCACCCGCTAGCCCGCAGGTGACTGGCCAGACCCAGAGTCTTGTGAGCTGGTACAGGGGTCTCATGGACCCCTTACCAGCTCACAAAGGGTTAACTGTTAAAAAAAAAACACCACACATTATTAAAAAAAAAAAAAAATTTTTTACTGTACTTACCTTCGATTGTAAGCTCTTGTCCCTCGCCGCTCTGATGACAGATGCCGGTGATCGGCATCCAGAGAAGGGGGAGGCAGGAGATCAGAGGATCTCCTGCCACCTTCTTCCAGGGCACCAATCACCGGCATCTGACAGCTGAGAAGGCTGAAGCCTGAGATCAAGGCCGGGATGACGGGGCGGGGCTTGGCGACAAGATGGCGGCCGCCATCGGGGATGAAAGGGGAGAGAGCCTCTCGGGCTCTCTCCTGAAGATCGGTAAGTCCTGGGGGGGATCAGAGGCCCCCCAGGTGAAGAGGAGGGACAGCGGGAGCGCACACGGAGGTAAGTGAATGTCATTTTTTTTTTTTTTTTTACAGTTAGCAGCTTCTGCTGCCAAATCGGGGGGGGGCGGCCTATTCCGGGGGCTCTCCTGGAGCCATCCGAGCCCCCACGAGGGATCAGATGGCACCAAATTAAAGAGGAGACCTGGCCGGATCCAACAAGGGGTCAGGTGAGTATTTTTTATTTTTATTTTTTAAACTAGGAGCGGGGAGAGTCAAGCACGTAACACCTACGAGCTTGGCACTTAAGGCCCAGCCAAGCCAGCACATAGGTGTTACGGGCTTGGCAACAAAAGGGTTAAGCAAGAGGAAGACACTGCCATAAGAACCTTTAGCTTGTTTTTTTTCAGTTGTCTTTAATAAGAGGAGAGTAGTGTTTATTTTACACTTTACATTCTCCCAAAGACACTTATACCAGTTCAAAGGGTAAAGGGTTACCAAGCCATCTGTCCAGCATGTGATTAACCCTCACCAGGTACAGGGTTTGAAAGAGCCTTGTGCTCATTGACATTTACCTGCTTTCTGCTACCCCTGGTACCGGATAGCATTGCACTGGACCTGTACCAAATAGTATAGGGGCTGCTTTGTCACCACATGGAGAGGCAATATGTTCAATCATTGAGATATAGGGATACCAGCCCCTTCGCATGGTGCACTGTGCTATTAGTGTCTAATAGTAAAAAAAATTAAATAATTGGCTAATTCTTTCTTCCAACACATAACCTGTGCAACGTTATTGTGTTGTACAGAGGCTGTATCTCTACTTAAAGTGAATATCAGGCTCATACCTTGTGCTGTTAATCTCTCCCTCCTGCTGTGAATGTAGCAAGCAGAGATGAGTATTTTAATGAAACCTACACATACTGTGATTAGCCTGCTATTTAATTAGACCAAAACCCATCAGGGGTGGCCCTGGAATCTATAAGTCTCCAGGGACACCATATTCCCTCTTAGGGGGGCATCCCAATTTGGGATAGCCCGCTGTGTGAAACCCCCTGAAATAGGAAAAATATGATTTCTATTAATATTTGCTGCACATTTATCTCCAATGTTTCTACCAGAGGTTAATATGATAAATATTGCAAATACTAACAATCATATCAGCCCAGCGGGCCACTAATCTGATACAAACCGATGGCCGCTAAGGCTCTCCCTACATCCAGTGACATGTCCTAAGAAGAAATATATTATTTACCTTAAATACTTTGCAAATACAATCTATTGTTTGAGAAATTATCCACCACACACAGTAAGATGTATAAATTAAAACAGGTTCAATTACCAGCACAGTAAATAACCTTACTAACCCAATATGTTCCTAAAGTTTCCCAGATAACCTTATATTACAGGCAGTTGTTGCATAAATGATATTGTAAGTTACATTAGTTACAGTACAATATATGTTATAGTGGCTATAGAGAGAGAGACAGATACACAGGTACATATGGTCTCATGGTCATTCAGGTAAGGCATCCATCCATTCATCGACTGACTGCCCCGGCACACAGCTTACTAATGTATTGAAACAATAGGGGGAGTGGCCAGCATTCCCCGCCTCGTGGGAGTGTCTGCCAAGGTCGGCCCACATCAGGTCTCTTATGAGATTAGATATATATTTCATAAATGGTATAACTCACACAATATGCATGTTATCATCTTGTAACCAAGAAATGTATGATCCCCATTAATTTCTTAGTTAAATGAACCCAAACACCAAATGTATATCATCCAGGGTCCGATACTATGTGGATTATCAGGCCCTGGACAATATATGTATACCATGTTTGATATCAAATGAAAGGTGTCATAGGCCTGAATGAGACCCTCATTAATATAGGCATAGCTGACATATTACAAGAATTACAATACTTCCCAGAAATATCAGCCAATGCCCATATACCCAATGTGTATTTGCAGTGTCTGCATCTGGAGACCTCATTAGGAATTCAAGGATGCCTTTTCAAGGCAGAACAACCCAGCTGTTGGAGGTAGCTAGGTGTGAATATGTGAATATAGGTGTCTATTGTCATTGCCCACACCCTATTTTGAGTGTTAGGAATTCAGGTGACTTCCTTTGCCCTTTAACACCCCCAAATCCCCAGTAAAACCTACCTAATCCCTGATTCAATGGTGCATGTGCAGGCTGCGTCTGTACTATGCTTTACCAAGCCAGACATTTGTGAATGGCCCACATGGGCACACCCCCTGCTAGAGGCTAGCTGGGACATGGACATCAGCCTATTTTTAGCCAAAATGGCCAAACGAAGTTGAGAACCCTAATTGGCTGTGCTCTTGTGCATGCACCTTACGAGTGGGGAAAGGTGACTTTTTATGGCTGACCTGGGGGTTTCACCCAGCGGTCAGCATGCCCTGGGGTGAGAACCAAAACCCGGGATAGTAAAAACCCAGGTTTTGGTCCACTTTAAAATGTGAACAGTTCACAGCTCATGTATCTTTCACATAGCTTTCTGCAAAATAGTAAAACCGTAAATGGCAAAATTTGGTGATCATTCGTGCTGTGTGCTGCACACCCTATTTGTGGGCGGTTTCCTTTTCCACATGCCGATGCTCGAATGAGAGTATTTTTGCCCATCATAATGATACAGTGCTAGACCAATAAATGAATTCTTCATCACTTGATCACAGGGACCATTTTGACAGATCATTTATCATTCACTTGTGGTTCTTTTAATGATATTTCATTAAAAATTGCTCGGTGAAAATGGACCATTAGATTGATCTGTGGTTCCAACCTTTATTTACTTTCTTTTGCATTTTTGTACATACAATTGTGCTTCCTGGCCCTATTTATTATTAGCTCCTCACGAAATTGATCTCTATTGTTCACTCAGCACTTTGTCTAGGTTGATTGACATTTGTATATGTAGTGCTTGGTTTATTATATTCATATAAGTCTTTATGCGTTACACCCTTTCTAGTGTTAGCACCAGTCACTTTATACTTATATTTAGTCTTTATACGTATTCATTGTCTAGACAGAGACAGCACTTTAAATTTCAAGCCCAAAGTTGTGTATGGTATTAACCTCATTTATAGAGACCATACATTTTGATCTGCATTTTGAATTTACCCTTAATGTTTGGGGAAGACTGTCCCTCTAGCCTGAGAGAGAGAGGGGGAAGGGGCAGCCGACAAGCTGGACTTGGTAGGAAGGGGGCTGAGAGGGGTGTTATAAGAGGTTTAAAGTTTAGAGTTTAAAGTTTAGAAGCAAATGTTAATATAACACAGGTTATTAACATTTGTTGAAGCACATAGATCATCCAAATGCCCTGGGAAATAGTAAATTGAAGAGGTTTGTGATGGGTATACTACTGAAGTTTGAGTACATGTGGCAAAGAAAAGATGTGAATTTTAAATAGGAAAACTAAACTTTTAATGGTCTCCTGATCCTCTGAAATAAATATAAATGTATCTTTCTCTTGACAGAACTAATATGTTAACTAAAAGGTGAGTTATATAATGCAGTGAGTTGGTATACAAAACACTGTACCATCAAGAATATAGGAGAGGCATGGCAGGAAGCATGGTAGGATATCAGGGGCTCAAGGCCTTCCACCAATAATACCAGAAATTTCTTGAAATAGCAGCAGTTACACACAGTGCCAGGTGAAACAGTCAATATCAAGATGTCAGCCTTAAATGATCACTTGAATAGATGGGCAGGCACACACAAAAGGTAGGGGATACAGCCCTGGTCATAACGTAAATATATAAGCACATTTTGAGGAAGATTTATGTTACTCTATTCCACAGAATACAAACAAATATAAAACATGCAATACTGTAAATCACACAAAGTAAAATGTTATCTTCATTGGGTAAAGATCATTTCTACCTAAAGAAGAAGCACTACCTGAAACATTGTATTTGGCCATGGATTCTATAGATTCTCTGCTATTAGGTGTGCCTATGAATATACTTTATAAGCCATCAGGAAAATAAAGAAAAAAATAAATAAATCTAGATTACAAGCCATGTAACCTACAATATGTGCTTGCAGGCCACACATAGCTTTTGCAAGCCCTGCAATGCATTACCAGTCATAAATAATGCATTTAATGTAATAAAATACCTAAAATCTACTTCAAAATATGCCTATGAGTTTCCTTTGTAAGTCATCAAAAAAATTGATTAGAAAATGCTGGGTACTATGTAACCCTCGTGTATATGCTCAATACTCCTCTTCAAGGACCACCAACAGGCAAGATTTTGCAGATCTCCACACAGATGGACAGGTTGAGTAATTAGTGCCCAGACATAGCTTTAGAATTAGCTACATGGAAATCCACAAAACATGATCTGTTGGTAACCTTGGAGGAGAGGGTTGAGCACCTATGATGTAACCTGTTGGCTTGCAGGCCTCCTCCCAGCTGGTCTACAGGGCTTTTGCAATCCTCGCAAAACATCCCCAATCCTGAAATGTTGGATTGGGTCATGGATTCTATGGAATAAAACAACACTTATCTGCTTCAGACCATGTCTACATATTTCCTTTATAAGCCTTTAAGAAAATAAATAAGAAAAAAACTTTAATATTTAGTCAAGAAATCAAGAAGCAGTCGTGTAACATGTGTGCTTGCAAACCACTTCCCTTCCACACTTTTTCAAGTACAGCGAGGATTCCCAACCCTGAAACACTGGAAGGGTTGTGGATTCTATACAAAAACAAGAATTCCAGTTTTAAAACTGGGTTTTAAGTTAGGCTAGTCAGTAAGCTGAAATCGTGATTTTGGATGCAGAGCATCATGTTTGCAAGTTCAAATCCCTACCCATATCAATCTTTCAGATGGGGGAAGAATAATGTTAAGATTTCCTAAAAGTCCTCATTGCAGCATTTTAGGGATTACTCCCCAGCTTGACAGAGGCCCATAGACTGACATGGGCATGGTTTGAACTTTGATTGCACAGCATAGCAAGTCGCAATCATGATAAAACCTATTAATTCAGAAACATCAGATTTGTTTTAGATTAAAATATCAAGCATGGGATTAAAATAGTTTACTGGGCACATTTAAAGCCCAGTAAACATCCTTATATCTTTACTAAATTAACATCTACTTCACAGTCATCCACTGCACGAGATGTTACAAAACATAAAAGGGACAATTTATAAGTAATATCATTTCACTTTTACCCATGTCATGACAGGACCCAGCTTGCGCTGCCTGTTATGCAAATCGCCATAACCCAGGTCTCGCATTACCAAGATATATGTAGTGAGTCAGACATGTTAATAAACTCTGCTAACAGATAATGCTACATCATAATGGCAGGGAGCAGGACTGAACAGTAAGGACTTAACATTAAGGAAGAAGCTAGGTAATCTACATATGGAAATTAAATGTTAAAGGACCGTTTATCTAAAATGGTATCAGGTGTAGATGCAAATCAGTCATATACAGAGTGCAGAGTATCAGAGCAGGGCAAGTATTGGACAGGCTCTTATAAATATCTTTTTTTTTCTACCATTGTTAGCCTTACAGTTTAATATGGGCCCTGTAAACAAGTTTGCTTCATTGCTGCAGCAGTTTAAAATACCAAGCTAAACATCAAATATTGTTTGGCGTAACCTATTGCTCTCCTGACATAACCTTGTCTATCTGGTTCAGAACCCGGATAGTCCCTGGTATCCAGCATTCGGTGCTCCTGAATTCTGGATACCATTGCTTCAGCTACCACTACATGTGAATTGGTATAGGGGGTACCTTCAACCTCCTACTATTTCACAAGCAGTTTGTAAATGAAAAAAAAAGAATTCAACTTCATTGCATTTTCCTTTATCTGCCCCCCGCTGGGCATCATTCTTTCTGCAGGTCTGCTGTAAGGGAAGGGACATAGAGGGGATTTTCTGGGGAATCTCTCTTCATGTCTCTCCCCTCCATTGACATCATTAGACACATGTGGGGATTCCACAGAGGCTTTTCCTTTGTGGTATAAAAGGTTCCTTCTGAGGCAGGCCTGGCACTAGTTTAGAGAGCCACCAAGGAAATAAAGCGGGGGGGACCTGTGTTCCCCTCACTACAGATATCAGCGGAGCAACTGGCATGAAGCCGTCAGACCAAGGAGCGGGGGAATCTCTCAGCCTGGTGAACCTGCAAAGAGGACGCTCTCCCAATGGGGGACAGGTGGAGAAAGATGTGGTGAAGGTGAAATATTTTTCTATTTTGTACCAGTTTACATGTAGTATAGGGACTGTCATGCCCCCCCTGCCTGCTCTAGCTTGTGGCATGTAGATTGATTTGACCTGGATTTTTCTGCAATCTGGATGAGATAAACCAGACTGCATGTAGTTTCAGACCATCCTATCCTATGAATAGGGCTTTTGGATATGAATAACCCCCCTATTTGGATAGGCATGTTGGAAAGCACTGCAGTAGAAACAGCATGCTTTATTTCTCATAATCTTGAAGGAGTGCAGTCACTCATGTTGTGCTAAATTTGGGAAATGAATGTAAACATTTCCAGTGTCAATGTCCACAATCAATTGATCCATAATCAAGACTTGTTCAAAGAAAACTGGAGCTAAGTTCGAGTAATTGGCCATCAAACTGGGTTATTCCATTGAATAGATAACAAACAAACTGGGATCCCTGATCAAATGCTCCAATATTGCTTTAGCTTATCTTGCCTTTATTTCGATACAAACAATTAATTCATCATTATTAATGTTTTGATGAAAATATAAATAGATATCACTCCTGAACAAAATATTCAGGGACACAAAAACCATGAGCCTACACCACCCTTCATTTTGGGTGCATGGTTTAGCTAAAAAAAGTAGCAACATATCTGTTTTATTTTTGTGATAATGGCTTACAGAGTGCAGAGACAAGCCAATTTGATGCATACTGCATGCTGGCTGCAAACTTGGATCTAAAAGCTGATTATTAAAGAGCAGAAGTGAGATTAATCTGAGATCTAGAAATACTCCACATTAAACACTGTAACTGTATTAAAAAGAATTATCATTTTTCCTGTAAGCCCTAAATGTGGAGAATTTCCTTATGGAGCTCGGTTGCTTTTTTATGTCCTTCATTGGATGGAACCTCAGTATGGAAAACTAAGTATGTCTTTAATTCAGGGCTCACAGGTGGTAGGTTAGTTTCCCACACTAGTGGAGAGCTGCATGTGAGGGTTTCGATAAACTTTAAGGGAGGAGAAATATAAGGGGAAGTTTCAAATGTAAGATTATTCAGGAGTGAGTCAAACAAAGGCATTTTACTGATGCAGGTACATTTTAACTGACACTGTGGTTTATTTTGTTACTGGCTGAATTAGATAGTCTAAAGTCTTATTATTGCATGTTATCCACTGCAGCCAAAATCTAGAATGCTTTGTTCGTGCATTGCATCCATTGCAGCCAAAATCTACACAGCAAAATCTCATCAGTCAGGCAGGAAAAAAATGGAACTTACCTGCCAGTCCTAAGGTTCGATTCCACAAAGGTATGTTCTCCAGTTTCAGCTACGTTCAGCTAAGTTGGCCCGGGTACAAACAGCCCACTTCTCCCTTGGCCCCAGTGCCTCACGGAATTCAAACCAGTATGGGGAATTCTAAAGCCACCTCAGCCCCCCTACTGCCAATCAATGAGAAAGGCTGGCCCCACACAACACAGAGCAAGGGCAGGGGAAAAGAACATGGCCAGTATGACTCCAGAGGTAATTAGCCCGCAGGATTAAGCATGGGGGTTGGACGGTCTATTTTTATTTTACTGCCTGGAGAGGAACTTTTTAAACCTCAGTCTAGCTCAAGTTTTTGAAGAACATTTCTGGTCAAAAACAGCACAAGAACTGCAGAAGTTGCGTCATTATGTATTTTTTCTGGGGGGCACAGGTGTTCTGTATGAGATTAGGTAATTGTATTAACCTCACATGATCATAGTGAGCACAGCCTTAAATGCCAAGGGGTAGTAATGCACTAGGAAATTTGCCAGAAAAAAAACCTTATCGCCAAGGAAAAGATGAAAAGCATAACATTTTTAAGAGTATCAATAATTTATCAGTAATGTGTCTGTAGATCATTTCAGGGGTCAATATTGTCCAACTGATACATTTGAAAGTGGAAAAAAAATAGAAGAAACCCCCTTTAACTACAGTTAACTTCACAATTAATGTTAGAGGCCCCATTTAAATTTCATCAGACATCCCCCCATCCTGTCACCCTCTTCTTGGTGCTGAGGCAGGGTGGGGGTTACAATTGAATAGCTCCTTACTTTGCCCGGGATCCTGCACTGTTCACCTGGCGATTGGGAATGCATACAGAGCATGTGAAAGCTACTCAAAAGCTGAATGGTCCATGCAGCCACTTTAGGAGCACTGAGGATCCTGGACGAGGTAAAGATTTTTCTTACTGTAACTCCCCTGTCCTGTCTCAGCACAAGGTGAAGCTAGCCGGTAAGGGGCAGGGTGGTGTGGGGTTATCCAGTGACTAAGTTAAAAAGTTTTTTTATTGTTACACTCCCTCTTCTGTCTCAGCACAAGGGGAAGGTAGCAGGGCAGGGCTGGGGGTTACAAACTGATCAATTTGATACAACAATGTATTCACAGCAGAATGATAAGTCCTCTTAAACGCCTTTATTCTTCTTTATGTGAAGCTAAAAGACCTCTTAAAAGAATAAAATAATTTGAGAGTGGAAGAGTTTTCCTTTTCTTTATGGCTCAACATCTGCATATAAAGCCAAGGATACAAGTGTATCAGTAGCTGTTACATTTTATCCTAGTTAGAATTGTAATAAAGACAAGAAGCCTTTGATGGTTAAATAAGGGAAGAGTTACTGAAAGTCACTCCTTTTCAAGCTAAATATTGATTATTTGGAATTATTCTTTTCTATAATATTTTAAAATATTTTATAAGAGCTCTAGCTTTCCATCATCTAATTTGGGGCATCTGGTTACATAAGATACCAAGAAGCACACCCTGAATCCCCCCCCCCCATAGTCTATAATTGGATTGGAACTAAGGTGTTGCAGAACCAGAATATCTGAAATTATTTAACAGTACAGAATAGAGGCAGATTCGGTTCATCGCTACTCCCAAACAGCCAGTATTGCAAACATAAAAGCATTTATAGTTTTAAGAAAGGAAATGTTTGCACATAAATATTGGAACCATGCAGTATATGAGATTTCTGTGGATTTTTGTCTACAGCTAGTTCTTTATTTCTCTGCTCCTCGATACAAGACATTGCTGTTTAATGTTGGAGTCTCTGTTTTTTGTGTGTTGTTAAAACACATCACACAGAGAATGTTCTCGGAAATCTCAGAGGGCTTTAGTCTTACTTAGTGATGTATCTATAGCTGATCCAGCACATACACCTTGTAGCCTCCTCGGCAAAGCTGTGGAGCAATCTTATGGATAGAAAAGTCACCAAGGGACTAAAAGCAGAATAAAGAGGCATGTCTGCTCTTCTTTATAGATATAACATTGTGTGGTCAGTTAAATGGAGCATTATGACTGTGTTAGTGTTGGTGGTGGCAACTCACATTATTTTCTCTGCACTTTACAGACATTATAAATCAATAAAGAGTGGAGTACTTTTTATTATTGTATTAATATTTAAGCTGGCCAACTGGTACATTTAGCAATAAAAGCATACTTTTTCGATTAAAGTGATCCAAAAGTCGAAATAAACTTTTGTATCGATGGTGCTGCCAACATGGATTGCAAGGGTGTATCTCAATTTCAGATGCCTTGCAGATAAAAACATTAAGGGGGTTATTTAAGAAACACTAAGGTCATAGTGCCAAGTAGTGGCAGATGAGTGTCAGATGGATGTCAGGTCAAAATCCAGAGCACCTGTCATAGTGCCAGGTAGTGTCACATCTATCAATAGCACCAGCGATGGGATGAGTGCCGGCTCTGAGTTCCCTACAGTGCCAAATAGGACCAGGCACTCACACTCACCATGCACTGTGTGGCCCTATCCCATACATTTCAATGGGATTGGGTCATTACAATTTTTTTCTGAGCTGGTGCATTTGCCAGGGAATCCCTGAGCCGGTTGGGATTATTTGGATGCATTTTTAGAACTTTTGAGTTGCGCTGCAAACTTGTGATTTGGGCTGTGAGAAAGCTATGTCATGTTTTTCAAGTGTCCCCAATGCAATTCCCATTTTAATTATTTTTTTTTTAAATTCCAGGACCATTAAAAATTACAAATTGGGATTCCAACAGGCGCTGTGTGCTGGAAATCCAGTTTTTTGAGCGCCTCTGGGAGCACTATGTATTTTTTCATAAATATTTAATCTAGTGGCGCTCCCGGCCAGTGCTAGGTGTCGCTAGCACATAGGCATATAAAAGCCTTGCTTTGAGAGCACTGCCTGGCACACTACAGCTGACAGCGATGCCAGCCTGAAAGTCAACAGTGCGGTGAGGAAGCTGCCACGCTCCTCAAATAAGGAGATAAAGTGCCGCCTGCACCTTATAATAATAAATAATAATAATAACCATTATAATTAATTAGCCTCTAGATTTAGCTATACAGTTGCCTTACCACTGTGCTGCTGAAGCTACAAAGGCAAAATCAACAATGCGAGAGGGATTCCTGTACTCCTCGCTCATCCTTAACACACGTTATGGTCTACCCGTCTGGCAAATTCTGACTTTTCAGCCGTTGCAGGAACCCAGAGGTAAAGCAAGTGTATAGTCGGAAAAAGTTATCTCTTTTCAGTTGTATGCCATTGCAAGCATTTAGAAACCCAATGAACATGAAAATGCTTGGGCATCTGCTCTAATATTTATTTACACGGCCATCTTTTCCTACTCGTAGACATGTGTGGCCTTCATAGCACAAAGCTGATGGTTGTTTGGGGAGTGAGACTTGACAGAGGAGCAAGGCACCTTAGGGAGAGACCCATGTTAGGCTCAACATAACAGGCTTAATGAGACCGAAAGGGCCCTAAGGAAACAAAGTAAAGACTGCTTACATCAAACAGAAAATATGTGAACATGGCTCATACAAACCAAAAACAACGGCTTATGCTTATTATTCTTATTATAATATTCTTATTATAGCTTCCCATTCCTTATTATTATTCCTTATTAGTTCTTGTGTTTTCAAGTGTTTCGTGGTCTCTTCCTAAGGTGGCTTGCTCCTTTTTTATGGCACTCTCGAGTATCACAACTATACAGCTATCACTTTCAGCCTTGTGCACAAGCGGATAGGTGGGATTAGAGCCTAAGTGATGGTTGTGTAAATATTAGAAGCTTATGCCCAAGCGGTGCACAATAAGTTAGTGCTTATAATAGCAAAGAGACAAAAAGAGATGATTATCATGGCTTTGCCTATTCACTCAAGACTAATAGGTTTAACCTCCTGTTCCTGCTATGTATGTGCAATGTAAATACTGTACTTGGACTTGTCAGTGTTCGGAAAGCCCCTTTTAACTTGTAACTTTAACAGGGGACTGTTTGGTCTCTTTTAACCCACTATATTAATCCTACCATGGTTCTCTTCCTACGTTGGCTCACTCCCCTGTAACAAGCAATTGATTCTGCAAAGGTATTCAAAATACATTTCCAAGAAAAAAGTCAAAATAATAAATTGGATTAGTGACCACTCCTACTTCAAGTCTTTAATAAGTAGATGCAACCATGGTAGCATTTACAGCTACAGCCTGTCATACATCAGTGGATTTATGCTTGGGGTTCTTTTTATGATGGAAGCCAAATCTTCTCATAGACAGTTTTTTGCCTACTACATGAGTTTCTCCAGGGACTGACAGTATCCTGTTGAAATCACCTTACCCTCTATTCATAGTCCTGGAAGTACACTTAGATTAATTACTTACCTATAATTTATTTTTTACCTTGGTGTGTGTAATATAAGTGTGTAAGCGCTGTGTTTTTGGAGAGTTGTCTCCATTTGTTGTAAATTTAGATTAATTACTGCCCTTTTTAAAAGTTGGTGGAGCCCTGCGGTGGAATACACCCCTTAATCTGCTCATGTAAAGACCTGTTATTTGGTTGATTTTGATCAGCAAACAGAGATTAAACAAATCTGTGGTAGCAGGATGTTGTACCCACCTGGGAAATAAAAAGAAATAGCTAGAGCGTGGATTCATGGTAATGCGCCAAAGAATTTGCGCACTTTTCACGCGGAAAAATGGCTTACTCACATTTTTCCCCTTTTTGCGCATGGAGTAAGATTTCATGAGCAATTTCATCCCAAGTATATATTTGCACATTCATGTTTTGAGGGCTGAAAAGTGTGAGCAAATGTGTTTATTTCATGTGGCAGTTTCCTCCAGCAAAAAGCAGGAGGAAACTGCTGACATCACGCACGGAGCTGGGGCATTTGCACATAAAAAAGCCTGAATTTCATGAGTCAGAAATGTATTTATTTTTATGTTCAGTAAAAAAAAAAGTTTGGCTGAAATTGTGTTAAAACTGGGTGTATAGGTAACCCATCCTCTTGCAATATAACATATTTATATGGATTTACATTATTTTTCACATTGGTGTCCCTATTTTATTACATAGGAATATTTTCATCCTTTTTACAAGGCACAGCATTTTTCCTGCACTCAAAAGGGTATAAAACATCGATTCACTGTACTGTGCTTTGTTAAAGGAGGCAATGTATTATTCTCATTTAGTAATTAAAAGGTATGAAAATAGGATTAGATAGGATATTTTGTTTTTAAATGAAGACCAACTGCACTGCAACACACCTATATATATTTTGTGTGAACACATAGTAAGCCAGTATATGCCTGTTTTAACATATATGTTATTTTTGACATGCATGTTATTTAAATGTACATGTACATAAGTATTGTCATTTGCTCTTGGCATTTGTTTAAGGGGTGAGACCTATGATGACCATTGCCATATAGATTACCTGACAATTAGTTTTAATTAATTCAGACACTGTGTATATAACACATATCATATTCTCAGCAGTATATACAAATTAACAAATGTAACAAATTGCCATAGATTCTGCTATGACAGAACTGAAGATGAGGAATGACTACCTATATAATAGAATCATCCATGTCAAGATGAATAAAATGCAGTATTGTACCCTTGTTCATGAAACAATAGGATTAATTGACTAGTATACTCAGTGCAGTTATTTTAAGTAAATTGTCTTTCTTTGTGTCTTACAGTAATGATAAATGTCTTCAACAATGTTTTCTATTGATTTCTAAGCCTCAAATGTATGAATAATGCATGACATCAAAGAGCACCTTACATGAGATATAGCACAATCATTGCATACCTTTTTCATTTAAAGAGAATCTAAATTGTAATTTTTAGATCATGAAGGATATGACAAATATAGCCACTGATTCAATAATCTTTTCTTAAAATATTTTCTGATATAAGTACCATACGTATTAATTCTTTCAGAATAAGACATGAGTTAAAAGTTTGAAGTGTGATTTACACCTAAAACTTTCATTAAAGCATGTGACAACTTTTTACTTTTACTTTATATTTTTAAGACATATTAAGTGTTAAAGTCATTGGATCTTTTTGCCATTGAATTTATAAAGTAGGTGGTTATTACCAACATATAAGCAGTTTTAAACATTTATAAACTCCAAAGCATTAGTACTGTCCCTACTGTTGTAATATGTTTATATAATGTTTAAATGTTGAAATTAGATGAGTACATTGAAAAAAGGAAAAGTGAATGCTGAAAAGAATAGCAGTTGGTGAATGTATGCATTTGCATTCTTGACATGTTACACAAACTATTTCCAGTTTTTATTATTATAATATAATTATAAAACAATCCAATACTTTTCCTGCCATTGTGCTCCATTGTGTAGCCTGTATAACAGCTCCTACCTGCGTCTTAAAGTGAATTAACCACCCCTTATGCCCCCCCTGGAGTCCAGGTCTGCTTCGAAATCACTTGCTGCCAGAGCACGTTCCCTGCAGTGTGTGCGCTCCTGCCCACCTATTCTAGTGAATGGGAGGGCAGGGCTCAGTATAGAGTGGGTAATGGGCTCTGGGTGGCAGAAGAGGGCAAAGCAATAATGGCGATGCCCAGTGTTAGAATTGCCTGATCAGAGAGGCTGAATTTCGCCCTTGCATTTTAGTTTTTATTTTATGTAACCCTGGCACCGATGCCCTGCCTCAGCTCCAGAGCGGCAGGGCAGAGAGTGGCCTGGACTTGCCTTTTAAAGTGGCACAAACCCCTTTTTGCACCCTCTTTCCACTTGAGCATGTTGCAGGCAGCTCAGTGTTATCCCGCTTTAAGAAACAACTTGTTTTTCCACTGCCGAGGTCACACCCGCCTAGCATTTTTGAGATTGCCAATTGGCTGCTCAATGGTGCTCAGACAGGTTATTAACAGAGCAAAGGGATTTAACCCAAGAGTTACCTCAGTTCGGAAATTATATAATAAATTACCTCCACACATGATTTAGATGTTCATGTGTTGTAGCAAGTAATGCTACATCAGTTATGCATAGAGACCCTGAATGACAGGAAAATATATAACTGCTTCCCAGATTATAGTAGTTTATAATAATGGAATGATTTTTATGAGGAAAAATCAGGTAGATTGCCAAAAGATGAAGAAACATCTACTCACTTCCTGCTGTTGCATGTAACAAGTCCAAATGTCAAATGTAATCTTTTTACCCATGATGTCAAAACATTGTCTTTTAAAACTTCCTTAAACTTTTGCTTGTACTTGAGATTATTCAAGAGGTCTCCTAGAGCATTCATTTTTTCACATTTCTCCAGATAATAGAGGGTTGGGCTACTATAAGACTACATGGACTATAGTTTTCACCCTGATTCATGTACAACCATCTTTGACAGATGTATTGATTTTCAAAATTGCTTTTGCTGCTTTGACTGCCCTAGAGACAAAGTCAGTGAATTTATCATTTCACTGTAGACAGCAAATACAATTTTTGGTGGTATGTCTCACATTTTAAAAGATTTAACTCTTAAAAGTTTTCAGTTAAGAATTATGTCTTATATAAGATGCAGCATTTGTTTTAGATTTTTGAACTTAATGCCTTAGGAGAGCGGGAGTAGTAACCAGCTTTAAAAAGCTGCTCCTGTTGTTATTGCCTCAATATGACTTCTTCCATACTAGAAGAACAGGAGATAATTAGTGTACTCTGGTGAATACAATCCAACCCCTTGCTCTGCCCAATTGGGGAATAAAACAAGTGAAAGATAATTTGTTTCTGGCTTTTTGCTGGCTCCCAAGGCAGAAGCATGGCATTTAGTTTCTGCATAAGGATGATAGCTGATGGCCACCAAATCACTGCAGCAGTATTGGCAGCCTGCCAAAAGTTTAGCAGACCTGGAATTTGAGACTGCAGGAATCAACTCGTGGTCTGGTGTTGGGCAAAAAACAGGAACCATGAAAGTTGTATTCTCCAAATTTGGCGAAGTGGGGCGAGGTGGGAAAATGAAGTAGGCTCATGTTAAAAGAAAGCAGTTAATACAAAATCAGCCTTACTTCTACCAACCTTTACAGTTACAGTGACATTTTTGGTAGTTTTTGGAAAGGTCCACTTTTATCATCATTGAGGAATGGTGCCTAATGTTATCCTAATGTTAACAGAACTTAAAGAAGACAAAATGCCTTTTGGTCCACTCAAAAAGGTCCTGTGACAGAGGCTCTGTCTTTTGGGTGTCATCACTATTCCATTACCCACCGGGTCATTCACTGGCCTTTTCTTAATTAGGTTCCAGACAATGTCATTGTATTTTGATACTGTTACAGGCAATGTCATTGTAGTTTGGATTGTATTACAAGACTGCCATTGTGTTGATTGATTACATCACAGACAATGGCATTGTCCTGATTGATTGTATTACAGCCTGCTATTGTTCTACTGATTGTGTTACCGGCAGAGTTGAGGGATTGTGTGCCCTGCTGCTATTGGTCAGTGTGGTTGTCATTGCATGGAGACTTGTGTATATAAGGCCTAGAGTGGCACCAATAAAAAGAGTTCATCTTCATCCTCAATACTGAGTTCTGTCTATATTACGCTATATTACAATTCACTAGCCCTTGTAAGGGCTGTTCCTGTTTCCTCACGGATGACTCTGGAATTCCAGCAGCACCTCTCACCATTGGGAAAGGACGTCTCGGGCGGTGAAGCCCTCCGGCGATAAGGGTTATCGCTACAGGTCCCTTAGGGTAATACAGATTTTAGGATGTCTAGGTAGTCATCTTCTACTGAGTTCCCGCAAAGATCAAATGTGATATTCAGAAGAGTGCATACCACAAAAAGGTTCCCTCCACTCTGTGCTCCCCCAGTTTTGGTCTTCTGGCAGGGGTGTGCAGAACAGAGAGAGCAGGGATGCCGCTTCTGTGCAGCATGCTCTTCTTAAAGATGCTTCTTAAAGCCGCTGGGGGAACCTGAAAGAAGGTAAGTACATATCTCTGCCTCAGGCTTTTTTTAATATGTAGATATCGCAGGGCATCCAAAATTGATATTGCCTGGTGGGAGGGGTGGCAACCACCTCCTAGCTTACATACCACATCATTTACATTGCATATCACTATAACATCTCAGAAATGGCTATGTTTCAGATAGTTTAACACCACACCAGTTGATGTGGTAGGGGTATATATCTGGTTTTCTTAAATTTTAACTATAAGGTCCTTTTAATTTAATTTTATATATTCGTGGAACCCATATTTACAGCATTTATGAGGAATGAAATGTGGACACATCTCATTTTCAAACACGCTTCTCAATATTTTATTTCTTTTGGCCCACCTAATGTATATGACACTTCAAAGAATATTCACTTTGTTTTTAAATATGGTTTTTATTTTGATAAAATAAGAATAGACAGACCATCAATTCACCCTGGGGGACCAGGCCCATTAACCTGAGAATGCAAGAAGAACTTTGCTGTTATAGATGCTCATTTTTAAAAGCTTAGATTAATGTGCAGTGAGTGCCAGGAAGAGTAAAAGGATTCCAGGAGCACACCATTAGCATTTCCTAGGCAGTGGAAGCCCAGTAATCTCATGCAAATGCCTGCATTAGCTCTATTCAATTAGACAGATAGTATTATGTGATATCTACTTTAACAAACAATGACAACTTGATCAGTTTGATTTATTTAATATATATATATGTATATATTTATATATTGCTTTTTCACAAAAATTCCACCACACACGTGGCTGATGGGGTTATTCTAACAATTTGGGGCTTTTCCTGGGTAGGCTGACTTTTGAAAAGCAGTGAGAACCTGTGAGAGCTTTTCTCAGTTTTGTACACGATAAAGAGAAATACACAGTAAGTTTACTTTCATTTAAAAATCTAAATTCCCTGCACATGTAATAAGGGAGGTGTTGACTAATTTTGAGGGCTAGATATTCTATTTTAGAAGCTTGGAAACAACAGTAGCCTATAGGTATGCAAATGCATTTGGAGAGGCCTGTGTGCTTGGATTCTCATAGGCTGCTGTTATTTCCAAATGTTTCCAATTCCAAGTTTTTTAAATAAAATGACCACCCCTTAAAACTTGGAGATTGGCGGCCTAGTACCATTAAGGTGAGTCATATTCTTTTTGTTTGTTTCAAAATATCCATTTGGGCTTAGTACCATAGGAGGGCTTATTTTAGCCAAGACTTGAACCTAAATTCAGCCCAAAATTTTCTGATTCAATTCAGCTTCTCTACTCTGCCTCTTCTCTATTTCTGCTGTTCTGGGTAGTAGCTGTAGCAGAGCTACAAAGTTTTTCCTCCTTTTAATTTCATTCCTCCAGGATCACACAAATACGGGTCTAACTGGCACTATGATATGTAGTTTTCAGTTCAGCCACAACCCAGAAACTGAAGCAAAGAGAGTGGTTTTCCTGTGTTTACATTATGCTTAGAAATGTCTTATTTTACCAGGAGGATAATGTGGGAGAAAGTAAGTGTGTGCCTGCACAGTGACTTTTTTCTAAGCAGAATTTTTGCTGCATTTCAGGCAGCTCTATTTAAAATGGACCAAAATCTAGGATTTTGACTATCCTGGGTTTTGGTCCTTTCCCCGGGGCACCCCGATTGGAGGTGCCCCGCTGTGTGAACCCCCTAGATCACCGCAGCCAACTCACGTCTTCCCGGACCCACGGTGCGTCTAAGAGCAGCGGCTCTAATCGCGTCCTCCATTTCCCTCCAACATTGTGCATGCCCGCGCCAGGTATTCGTGAATGGCCATGCACAGGCACGCTCCCTGTTAGAGGGCAGCGGAGAATGCAGCTGTCAGAGCCACTGTTCTTAGATGCGCCATGGGACCGGGAAGAGGTGAGTTGGCTGGGTGTCCTAGGGGGTTTCACACAGCCCGGGGAAAGGACCAAAACCCAGGATAGTCAAAAATATTGACTATCCTGGGTTTTGGTCCACTTTTAGAGTGACTCAACATAGAGGAAAGCTACTGTAAATATAGTGAAATATCCATACTATATATAACAATAGAGATCCCTGATAAAGAAACTATCTGAGAGAGAGAGAGTGAAAAAGAGAAGAAAAAGCTATACCCTCCTTTGTTCCTTTGCAGAAGGTCTCCCATGGCCCACTGCTTTCACGTGTCTCAGATGTTGAGTACAGTGATGTGCACAAGCACTATTATTATAGAGGCTTTCTAAAATATGCATGCAAACTGGTGGATGGAACTCTACAGGTGGCAGGGCAGTGGAAATATGTCATGGACATTCTCTCCAAGACAAGTACATACATTTTGAAGCACTTTATCCCTTGCAAGATTTAGTAAAAAAAGAAGGCCTCTTTGTCTGAAACCCCACCTGTCCACACTAGTGCAGACACAGCCACAGCCTGTTCTGTCTTTAAGGCAGTCATCCAGTCAAAAATAAAAAGTTGAGTAAATTGCTCCAGACAGAGCATACCTGGAGACTGTTTGATTGTTTCAACTGTATAGTGAATTTGCCAATCAGCAAGGCTGAAGGTGTTGGCTGTCTACCAAAATGTGGTGAGTCATTAGAGCTGGTAGATATACAGTTTTGACTGAATGAAGAAGAGCAATTCACTAGTACATTAGGTGATTTATTGTCTATTTGACTTTAGGACTACATTAAATCAGACCTACATCTAGGCATGCGTGATAAAGTGTTTATTTCTTTATTAAGAAGCTGGGGGAGTAAGGGTTAGGCCAGTGCAGACTTACACTGTCCCTGGGTCAAACTTGCCAGGGAGGGTGTGGGTCATCTTTAACCTACAAAAATTCATTGTGGACTACATCATAAGTGTACATTATATGCAAATGGAGATAAGTAAAGTGGTGGGGTCATTTCTAGTAGTATGTTTATAGTAAACAACTGTACAGCTAAATCCTGCTTTTCTCAGTTCAGTGGGCTTCTGACAGTAATGTGATTTTTTGTTTACCTAGGGCAGAAATGTTATGCATATTATTTCCTGCTTGTCAGCTAATCCTTCCTAACACCAAATGAAATGAGTATCTTAGTAGCAAACAGATACCTATTTTCTCTATAGTCATGACTGGGTGATTTTTTTCGTTCCCATACTATAAGATATTTTTTTTTTATATTTCCTTATTTCCTTATTCCTTAGAAACACAGATAAGTTATTCTATTGATCTAAAAAAAGATTTTTAACAGCAAAAATATACATATACTGATACATTAAAATATAAAAATACATAGAAATTATAAGAAAATATATGTATCATTAAAGTACAATTCAGTAAGTGAAAACCTATCAATTCAGTTTCAGAGATTTAAAGTGGACATAAACCTTTTTAACCATACTGGGTCTAGGTCTGTTTTCCTGGGGCATCCCAGTTTGGAATGCTCTGCTGTGTTAAACCCTCCAGAGCACCGTCAAAACTGATACAGATACAATTTGGAACAGTGCTCCGGCATAGCAAAGGGATCGGCTGCATCCCTGGTCTCCTTGAGGTATGCTGTACATCCCTGGCCCTGTGGGATTTCCCCAACTGATATCCCAAATTGGGAGAGCCCAGGGATAGGAAAGTGAAGCACATACCAGCCGACAGAGGAAGGAGGATGTATCCCGGAGGAGACAAGCGCTGGAGGAAAACATTTAATCTTTTAGCTTAATGTCACCTGCATCAATGAAATAAAGTGTTTATCTGTATGCCAGGAGTATCATTTAGAGGGTAAAAGATACAAGCAGGAGTGAGGGAACAGAGGAAGAGCGCCACGGTTAACAGTGACGCAGTAGAGGCAATGGTACACAGCCCGAGGTGGAATTTTGAAGCCATCCTGGGATTGGTGGCTCAGGCTTTCAAGCTCCTGGGCTGTGGAGGTGAGTGATTTTTAATCATTATTGCTTCATAGATGTGTATGTTACGTTGTGAGCAAAAGTGAAATGGTGGCATATAACCACTTACAGCACAGTGACCACTCACAGAAAGGAAAACTCATATCGGATAAGGGCTCGAAGTTTGTCACATTGGATAATGCGAGGACTGGTATATACTAAATAAGTATTTTTGGACATATGCAATTACTTCTGTGCTGACTCTTACTGCTCCCTCAAGCTTTGTGCCAGGACCCCATACTGTGTTACTAGAGTTGCTTCTGCTAAAGAAGGCACATTTTAGACATGAAAATACACATACTCTTTTCTCCTCTACAGCCTTTCTGTCCAAGTTCAATTGAAAGAAATCTTATGGGGTCCCAATTCATAGGTGAGCACTGTGACAAACGGCCACCCCAACTCTGACTGCATCAATCCATTAATGAATCAATGAGGCCAGCACTAGATGAGTGCTGCGGACCAGGTGACGTCAGTTACCAGGTTGTCTGCACCTTCTCGCACCACATTGCCCAAACATAAAACTTCCCAACCATTGGTACTTTCACTCCGCTTTAAGGCAATAAAGTACTAGTTAAAATTTAGGGTTTGTCGGCCTAGGACACCTTACTGTTCTTATCCTCTTTCACAGGTAGGTAGCGTTGCTAAGCTGCTATTTTGTGCAAAATACAATATATGCTTAACATAATGTCTCTATGGGGCTAACTCTCATAACAAATGGTTTTAGAGCTTTTTTGTAACCTAGGGCAACTGGCTAAGAAATATCCATAAACAGCATGTCACTCTTCTGTCAGTCTAAATGTTTTCAGCAGAATGAAAGCTCAACTATTTATCTATATTTGCAAGTAAAATATGTAGGTGCCACATCCTCTTTTAAGCAATCATGTTTCATCATCCCTAATGGCAACATGGACAACAATACTGTCTCATAAAAGATTCATGACACAACTTTGCACTCTTGTATGCTTGCTTTCTCACAAAAACTGTGCAAATCCCATCAAAAATTTAGCAGAACCCCTGCCTCATCTGTTTAGGCCTGAAGCTAGTTGCGGGGACAACTCATTAGGGACAGGCTCATTAAAACCAGCCCTGGAGCGAAAGCAGTTTGCAAGCTTCCTCATTTTTATTCACTTTCACCTAACCATTTGAGTTCCTTGTATTTTCTGGATCTCGAGCTTTTAATGATTCTGTACAATAAGTAAGGCTGTTTTGAGGCCTACCATGCTCAGCGTCTTACAAATGCAGCTTTTTAGGTTTGCCAGAGCTAATGCAGCTCTGTTAATTTATATCGCATTGGATGGCTCGTTGCCTAATTAATGACAGAACGAGAGCAAAAGACGCAGAGGTATACACATCATCTCCTCTCAGCCGGCATCAAATGCTTTTGTGAAATTAATTCTTAGGCTAATGCACAAAACGTTTCTTATTTGCTAAGTTATATAAAGATACTGTCTACCCCAGTCTGTGTTACCTTCATATACAATTAAAGAAGATCTGTAGCTAAATAAAATATATGTGAAATAGAAAAATACATATGCATATATAGTACCTCACATAGAAGCCCCTATATGCTTAACTCCCTCAATGTTTTTATAAAAGGTGCTTTTAGTTTGACTGCTAACCCTTACTGATACCTTACTTTGTGTGCCAGAATCCGATACATTTTTGGACTTTACCATAGAACAGTTAGGGGATAAAATCACTGTGCAGGATAAAGATAAAATCAAAAAAACACATTTCTCCCCGCAGATTAATAACACTCGGTCCAAACTCATCGGCGAGCACAGTGATGAGCGGGAAGCCCCTCTGTGTGTATCCCCATGGATCACCTGAAAACTTACCACTTCCTGGTCCCCACATGGGCTGTCATTTAATCAGTGGCCCTCACTCGATTCAGATTTCTGCATGGAGCTACATTGCCACATCCCTGTCCATACTTCTAGCTGTGGGTGCAAGAAAGGCCTGGCATGGGCGTGCTCATGGCTAGAGGTACACCGGAGATGCAGCTGTAGTATGGAGATGATGTGTGGGCATCGCAGAGGTGAGTGGATCAGGCAATCTGTTGGGTCATCCAAATTTGACATGCCACATAAAGAGGTAGACCAACTCCCCCCCCCCCCCCAGAGGCTTTTATACTCGAGGGGGAGATTGCTCATCTTTAAATTCTGTAAAAATCAATTTATGAGTGACAATGCTCAGAGCTTAAATGGTAATTCCACTCCCAATGGTATTTTTAAAAGTTTCCATTATGTGTGCCAAAAGGATGTTCTTTTTGTCTGCAACTCTGTGTTATAATAAAAACTCTGTGTTATAATAGAAAACTAAAGTTTCTTTAGCAACAGTGTGTTTACCTTAGCAATGTACATCAACATGTGTATTTGGTGTACCCGGAAAATACTTCCTGACTCTGGCTTGCTAATTGATCTGGTTATGGCAGATACAACACTACACATTCCTGAGCTTACACGTTTAACCCCTTCTGCTCTAATTCAACTTCTTCCGAGGAGCTCACAGTTGTGGATACCAGTAGCTAAAGGGTTACTGGCAGCATTCTCACCCAGAGAGGTAATTACTGCTATTTGATTTTTCCATAGCTGCTGATGATCGTATACAGTAAAAGAATTCTGGGATTTGTAGTCAGAAACTATACTAAGTGCTTTACTCAAGGCCAAGGGGCCACTCCTACTTGAGCAACACAGAGTTACAGCAATATGAGAAAGTTGAGAACAGCATGCTGATAAGAGTAAATCACAGGCCTGGGGACATAATCCTAACACTGTGCCACTTGTCTGCATTACAGTAGTAAATTAAGCTAAAGCTGGTGGAAACTGGCAAAGGCTGACAGATGGGTCTCTTTTGGGAACAACAACACATTTCTAGATTATTTTTTTGCGACAACATTGGTCGCTTTGAAAATTAACCTAGTGATTTTTTAACCTGTCAGTTAAGCGTCCAAGATTTTATCTACCCCAAGCCCAGGGTTTCTTTTTTTACTAAAGCCTTTGCCCAATATTTACAAAACCATTAACAGGAAGCAGTATGAAGTCTGAATGTGCATTATGATGTCTGAACTGAATTAATTCAGTTACAACCAAACTATCACATAATGGCAGTTAGGTTGAAGTGCTGCCCAATGCTGAGCTGTGTGTGCTGTAACTGAATGTATCATCGCTAGAAAGCATCAGGAGAGGGGTTGCTCTGCAGGGGAGCAAAATGGCTCACTGCATCCAGTTTGTGTTGTTATAAATATTTGGCAAAGGATTTAGTAAAAAATGAAACACAGGCTGTTTTGGGGCACTGGGTTAGGGATAGAAGGTGATGACTTTCTTTCTTTCTGGGTATAGATCACTTTAATTAGTGCTGTTTGTCACATGTTTATCATCCAGCCAAGCACTCCACACATTGTAAAGCTTTGCTGGGAAACACTACTGATATAGATGGCTTATATAAAGTAAGGCACATGTTTAATATTACAATCAAGATGAAATTAAATTACTTTGGGATTGTAAATCACTAAAGCACAACAACAGCAAGCTGTGATCTACAGCTTTGTGTATTAAGGAGAAAACCAAGGCAATGGCTTAGGAATTGATATGACATGACTGTTTGATGACACTGCAGCACTGCAGAAGATATTCAGAACTGAGCTCCTTTATAGGAATGACCAACAGTACACCATTGCAGATTCTTATGAAAATGTGCTCACTGAAGTAAATACATAACACTTTAGGAAAATGAAAGTATTTTGTTAGTCTTGGACCATCTGCCCCGATGGTAGCCTTGGGTCAGGGCCTGGGTTCCAATGGAGGATCCTTTGGTTGGCCAGTATAGCACTGATTGCTGGGCCATGAGGAGAGTAGACATGTCAAATATTAGCTGACTGGCCTTGTAGAAAGGGGGATATGTGTTGGAGCATCCCAAGTCTATTTAACTCTATGTTGCTGGAGATAAGATGGCCTAGACTTTTATTATTAGGTTTCTTGACCTCCAGTTAAAATATCAGTTTAGTAAATTGCTCTCCTAAAGCCCCCTTCTGGCAATCAGCAATGTCACCGGATGTGACGTAACGGACGCTGCCGTCTGAGCGCTTCCGGGACGCCACGCAGACTGGACGGTCGGAGGGAGACGCAGCACACAGCACCTTAAAAGCGAGGTAACATGTCTGTTCTAACTATCGCTGCCTTGACAAAAGGGCTGATAGCCCTGAAACGTTGGCATCTCTCATGTGATCCCACTTCTGAGATTGTGGTATAAAACTATTGTCTTATCATGCTGTGACTCTGTTATATTCTTATATTACTGGTACTGCTTGTTTGTCACCTATGGAACAGCTCATTGCTCTGTACTAGCAAATGTGTTTTTTCACTTGTTATGCCTTAACTATTGATGTACAGACAACTAGCTCGTAATAACCCTTAGGAGAATTTAAAGCTATGGCCCCTCGTCATCATGGGTAATGATTTATTACCTAGTCAATCATGTTCTAACACTGTATATTACTGTTAACCTATTGTTTTCCTTTTTTTTTCATACGAGGTCTGCTAAACCCCTGAGGATTATGAATCAATTTTCTCACAATGATTTTGGCCATTTTGTATCCTTTTTATCACTTAATTGATATCTGTATATATTATATGTATAATACACTTTACTAAGTGCAAATCGTTCTGTGTGGTGTGCATTCTTTCAATTATAATTAGCTGCTCTAGTATCCTTGGGACTTTTTGTGGAGATGATCCCAGGAAGGATTAGCACCCACCTTCTTAACTTCCTTCTTTCTACCTGTGATTTCGGTGTGCTATTACCATTATTGTTAATAATCAGCAATGTATAAATTATATGAGATGAGAAGCATGCAAATACTCCCCCCTGAACTGCATGGGTGCAGCCATCTTGCTACACACCTGAAAGCCCTGCTTATGAAAAGCCCACTCCCACAGTCAAAATTCTCTTAAATCTCTGAAATCATCCTTTATCTTTAGCTAGAAGTAGAAGTCTATCAATTGTATTGACTCATCATTGAACTGTTCAGATCAGAGAGCTCCTAGAAACATTGTTTCAACTGTCTAAATGCTCTTTGGCTGCTGACCTTTTAGAGATAGTAGATATAGTTACATAGCTTGGTTCACACACAGAACATTCTTTTGCTCCACCAGCTGTTGATTCAGTGTGTGTGCAGCATGACAGGGATGCTATTCTGTGTTTGAGACATATATATTTTTGTTTGGTGTGGGCTGCTGCTAGCAAAGACCCCAATGCTCATGTGTAACAGAATGGCCACTCCCATAAAGTCCCCATCTATTTGGTTGTTGGTGCTGGTCCAACAATGCAGGGGGGCAAATGTTTAAGCTATATTTATGCATCTCTGATTTTCTGCATTTTGTGGTGCAATCACAATGCTTCACATATTTGTGCTGTGTTGAGCATTGCAACAAACTAACTATTTTATACTTAGAATGCTAGATAGTGTAAATCTGAGAAATGAGAGGCTTGTGGTTATTATTCCACTATTTTTTTTTCTCAGAATATTTTCAGCTAGATGTACATTCCTTATAATTATACAGTTAAAAAAGATGCTGTAATTTATCAAAGAGTACATGATACCCAGAAGATTTGACATATTTTACAAGACCAGCTATTTTTTTAAGCCTTAATGTACTTACAGATGTAGCCAACATTCCTGAAGCAAATGCAGCAGATCTATTGCGTCCTCAATGTGCATTACAGTTTATCACAAGATGACAGTTCCATATACAGTAGAGCCAATAAACAGACATTCATTTCTTAATGCATTTGCATTATTGCTGCTTGCCAAATGATCTTTACTGGCATGAAAGGAGCTATCATAATGCTGACTAAACCTTAATCTTCCATACATAAGAAGCTGGCCTGATTATTGCCATCATCATCAATGTACGGGCTGCACAGTAATACAACAGTGAAACACCACCCTAGGGGCTGTAGAGCTGCATTCATAGATGCTACTCAGTCTTGCTCATTTCTGCTGTTTAAGTGCTAATGTGTCATCTCAGGAGAATAGATGAGAGAGAACAGTTGTGGAAATCCATTTAATCTTGCCAGTAAGGGTTATTTTATGTGTTGTAGTGTCGGCTGAGCTTAACTGTGTCCTGCTGAGAAAAACATCCAGAAGGGCAATTGGCAGCCAAATCTGTATCTACAAGCATCCCCCTGTACATGTTATTCCTTACAAATGTGCAAATCACAGAAACTGTTTGGTTCATGAGAGATAAGAGCTTAATGAGTCATTTTTATAATTTGGCTTGAAAAGATTTAGAAACCCACTTGAAGACTTTTGGAAAAACAAAACTGTTTAGTATACTGTGATCAATAACGAATCATCCTACCATTGCCTAGACATATTGTGCAGTCATGGAAGAAGTGCCAGGATAAGACCAAGTGGCCACACTTGACACATCTCACACTGAAAAATAACATACGTGTCAAACTAACCTAATCGCCAAGCCTGCAGTGAACCCAGTAGCACTTCATGAAAAGGGTGGGTATACCTAACATTTACAGTGGGTGGGGTTTTGCTTTTAGAAAAATAATAACATTCATGTTCCCATTAATTTAAGTCAGTCTTGATGATTCTGCCCTGGCCTTTAGGAGTGTTCCAACTGCTTCTACGCCATAGTAGGAAGAAAACCCTTCAGATTACCTCCCCTGGCTGATAGCACAGTAAATGCAGTAAACCACTTCATTCACTGTGTGAAGGGAGAGGCATGTTTAAATTCTCCTCCAATATTTTAGCCATCCTCTCCCCCAGAACAGAGGCACTTTGCCCATTTAGGTGCATCCCATCCCTGCCAAAGAACCTGTAGCCCACTGGGAAGTTGGCACAGTTTTCTAAGATCCCAAATCCCCTCCTTTTTATTCCAAAGAGTGAGCCAACTTTTTACCCCCTACTCTTCTGCTGGTTTGGCTCTTGGTACTGATAGTATTTTTGAAAATACTACAGTTGAGACTCTTGGCTTGCCTTAAGCGTACAAACAAGTTCCTGAAATCATTTTTAAGGACCTTCCATCTACTTCTTCCTATGTTAGTGGTACCATTATTCACCATGACCGCTGGCTTCTCACCAGCCCCTCTCAATTATGTATCAGCCCTATCTGTGACATGCTGAACTCTTGCTTCAGGAAGGCAACACACTGTTTGGCGATCCCAGTCTTTGTAACAGATTGCCCTGTCTAATTATATAGTTACCCACTAACAGCATCTGTCTTGTCTGCCCTATACTTCTTACTGGAGCAGACAGCTGTGTTGTCTTGCTGCAGGTGTGCGACACCCAAGCTAACATCCTCCTTATGTGCAACTGAGAAAACTCATTGGAGGTGCTACTCAGGGCTAGCCTCCGTGCAGCTTTTATCCTCACCTTCTGTTACCCTACCAGTCTCTTTTCTGTTTACCACCCTTCCCCTTCCCGAAACTAGAGAATGCCTTCTCAGTGAGCAGCAGTCTCCTTTCTACCCTGAACAGCAGTATTCACCCTTGACCAGTTGTTCAAGCAGTGCATACATAACACAAGATGTACACTGGACAGTATTGATAAGCAAGGAGCACATCATTCCTAATTTGGGGAACTAACTAACAAATTTCCTTATAAACTGAAGAGTATACAGTACACGCAACAGTCATGAATTCATGTAATTTTACATATAGATACCCTTTAAATGTAATAAATATAATATAATTAAATTTAATTAAGTAATTTTAGAGAATATTAGCAAATTGTTATACCATACCATGGTAAAATACATGCTTTTACAAGCTGTTGAACTTGCTGTAAAAAAATAGCTTTGGTTTAAAACATGGGTCTATATTTTATTAACTTTTAATTAGACAGGTCACTTCATTTGACTATGGATTGATCCGAAAATTAGGCGAGTATGTGACACCTTCCTTCTTGGCTTCCTTCCTTAAAAAGTGAATGAAATAACTTGTCACATTGATCTAATGAAAGTTATAGGTGGGACCTATGCATCTAACATTGTCTTTTTTTTTATTCACACCTTAATCTACCACTACATTTTTCTTTGATATTTGGCTGAATAAACTTGTCTCCAGTACCTGAAAAGAAAAGGGAATCAAGGCTTGATGTTCAAAATAGAAACATAAAAGGTTGACAGCAGAAGGAGATCATATGGTCCATCTAGCTTGCTCTTATGTGGGGACCACAAAAATAGTTCAGTGGCTAAAGCTGTGATTAGAGATGGGCGAACCTGAACCACAAGGTTTGGGTTTGTACCAAACATTGTGAGTTCGGGTTCCCAAGCCTGAACACGGACTTCAGCCAGAAGTCTGTGTTCCAGTTTGGCATAAGGCCCGAACAAGTAAAAGCTGGTTGATGGAATGCTGAGCAGCCATCAACCTGCTTCACTTACGATTTCAGCAGCAGGACAAAAGGTCCCTTGTCAGCTGGTATGAACATCTTCAGTCCCCAGCAAGCAAGTCAGCAGCCACCAAAGACCCTCAAACAAGTTGTCAAGCCAGTGGCATGTATTTGTAACATTTCTGGCTGACACAGGTTTTCTAAGCTTCATCTCTGGCATCCTTCCAGAAGAATAAAGCTATGCATCTGGGGAGAGAATTTCATACCTTTCCTAAAACCTAAAGTATTTGCATTGGACATACAAGCCGAAGATAATAGAATTTCTCCCAGAATTCCTTGCAGTAGGTGTTCCCATGCAAATTATACCTTTAAGCCCCATGTCACCATCTAACTCTAGCACTGTACTGACGAGGGTCAAATGCCTGAAACATGTGTCCACATGTTGGAGTGGCGTGGAGGGTGACTTATTTTCTTATATCCAGAGCAGTGCAAAAACAATAAAATTTTTTGTAGACATCAAGTTATTTGATCAATACTCTCCCCTAGACCTTAATGGTGTCCTGGTCCAGGATAACCTAGCTTGTTTAAGCCAGACCGCTTTTGCAATGGAAAAAAGTGTGTCCAACTCTTTTCTACTGCAAACTCCCACACAAAGTTAAAATAGAGAATGTGAATCTGCCACTCTTTGCATCCTGGCGTTCTTTGTTTAATAGTCAAGCTGCTAAAAAAGAGAGCTATAGATACAGCTACACATACAGTAAGCACTATTAACAAAGTGCAGAACATCAATCAACACAACTGCTCCAGAAAAAGCAAATGCAGGTCTACAAAAGCGGTATTGAAAATATTTTAAGGTACAAAAATCAGCTTGAAGAGGATCCCTGTGCTAGTTACAGTTGAAAATATTGCAGGCAAAAAGCGAGGTGAGTTAAGATTGCAGACACATTAACTGCTGCAGAGAGAGAGAGAGTGAAAACAGAGGCAGAAATACATAAAAGATCACCATCTCACCGCCTAGCAAAGCCAGGAGCAGAATGAAGCCAATGAAAGTGTACAGAGAATTTATCATAGCTGTGCACACTGTTAGGCAGAGCAGTACTATGACCCAAGGAATATTAATGCATGATGTTGATATATATTTTCTCTTTTATTTTCAGTTTGAAAACACATTGCTCTTAGCTTAGGGAAAGAAATCATATGTGCATTTCAGACCCTATAGTCACACTCTGGGGGGCTTCAAAAAACATACCTCCCATTATTAGAAAGCTAGTAGCATTTACAAACATTAAATACAAGTAGGTTGCTATAGCAACTAAAGTCAGGCAGTGAGAATCTCAGAACAACAAAGTAAAGGCTTAGGCAATAATTGAAGATAAATACGTAAGCTTCCAAAGTTGTCAGGTTCATGTATAAACAAACTCGCAATTCTGTAGACGCATTGGAAAGTAAGTCTCGGTTTATAAAGGTGCTCCGACCTAACAAAACTTGGATGTCGCACTAATCTTCGCTTATTAGAAATTCAAAACAAACAGGACTTCACACTGGGTAGACTTCTAGAATAGCTTTCTTTTTTCATTCCCAGAAAACACATCAGGAACTAAAGGCGATTCATGCAGTATAGATCAGTCAGACATCGACAGCACATAAGACTTTGACAAGCAGTTTGGTGCTGTATAAAGTCTGGCTTGGGCCTTGGCCCATCAAGGCCATTGCTATTGAATTATTGACAGCCTCTCAGAGTGCCAGTGCAAAGGAAGAGTGCTATCGTCTCAGTTCAATAAAGATGAAATGGAAACAGTCTCTGAAGCTTACTTTAGCACGTTAAAGGGGTTTTAATGGGCTAGTTTAAAATTCAATAAAAGAATGCATTAGACTGATTAGATTTAAATGGAAAATAGAAGTAAACTTTGTATAAGTATTACATTAGGCAAAAATGTGTGTTAATGTAAAATGTTGTATATCTTTATACATTGGGGTTGATTGAGCAGCAAGTATAAAAAGTGCATTGAGGAGTAAAAAGTTTAAAAGTGCTTTTTTTTACCAGGTAGTGATTTGACCCTCTGTGTAGACAGAAAGGCTGATTCAGCACCTTGATATTTTTTTCTTACATTTTTTAGGACAAAACACTTTTTATCTTGAAGTATTTATTTTTCAAGCTGTGCACTACACAATTTCAAAAGAAAAATTGTCATTCACCTTCATTATTAATGGTACCTGATGTAGAATGGGGGGACAAAAGGATTCCCCATGTGATTAAATACTGTACATCAAAGGAGGGGCTTGGTCGAGTTTACCCAGCAAATTGTGCAGGGGAGGGACAACAGAGTGATTGTCCTGCACAGAATGGGGTAGGGAAAGAAACAAAAAAATAAAAAAACAAATAAATGAAAATATTATTTGTTCTAAGGGTGTCAGAGGGCAAATCATGGGGTAACACCAGAAAGATTGGCCTGCACAAAATGGGGTAGGGAAAATTCTCCAAATAATCCCAGAAAACCAAAAAATAAATACATTTAAAATACATTTTAAAAAATAAATTAAAACATTACTTTTTTATGGGTGTTAGAGGGAAAATTGGGGGGTAACACCAGTGAGATTTGCCTGCACAAATGGGGCTGGGACAGTACTAATATAAACTATATCAGGCTGTGTGACAACATAACAGACTGTGTGGCAGAACAACCCCCATCATCTCCATAGTAGACTGTGTTGCAGAACAACCCCCATCATCCCCATAGCAGACTGTGACAGAGCCCTATAACCCCATAGCAGACTGTGACAGAGATCCTCATCTTCTTCTATAGTAGTAAAAGAGCTGTGTGTGCTCATCTGCTTGCTGGCCAGGCACTGTCCGCCCAGCTTGTGGCCATCCCCTTTTCATGGTCCAGCCACATCTACTCCATTTCTTGATTGGTCAGGGCAGGGCATGAGCAGGGGGCAGCGAGGTGGTCACCTGCTGGCTGACCTGATTTGCTGTAGGGAAGGTAGGAAATCCAAGGTTAAGGTAATACCATTTATTGGCTAACTCAATAAGGTTGAAAATGCAAGCTTTTGAAGCTGTTCCATTTTCTCTTCAGGCATAATCATTATATCTTGAATGGCTTCGAAAGCTTGCATTTTCAACCTTATTGAGTTAGCCAATAAATGGTATTACCTTAACCTTGGATTTCCTGCTTACATCGATGGCTAACACGGTACAACAACCTACTGAAGCAGGGAAGGTAGAAGCTGGTTAATAGGCTGCTGAGCAGCTCATCAACAGCTTTAGCGTTGGACAGATTTCCAAACCCTGGTTCGGATTTCTGAATGAAGTCCAGGTTGGGGTTCAGGAACCCAAGCTCACAGAGTTCGGCATGGACCCGAACTTTGCAGTTTGGATTCGCCCTACACTACTTATGGGTATGTGGGGTTGTAAGGTGGAAATCAGTGAGTACAATTGAGGGCATCTTAGCTTTTATTGTGGCTATTTGTATAAAAATAAAGATTAATTTCTGAAAATGTATGATTTTCAGAGACCATAGCATCGATTCATCATAGTCTGTAAGAAAAATGTCTGTTTTTTGAGAAAAAAATAATACATTTTTAGCTTTTTCAAATTCATCTGATTCAGCAAAAAAAGCCATGCTTCATTTTCTATGCAAATGTTTTTCACTTGTCTTCATGTAAAAAAAATACAACTGAAGTTTACAATTGTAGAAAATTAGAGTGATTCAGCACTATAGTTTTGCTACACATTCCCTAATTTTTACCTAAAAAGCCAAGTCAGCAATTTCCAGCAAAGGATAAAGGAGCTAGTGCAGCAGCCTGGTAATCTGGAGGGAGGGGTCATGGTTTGCTTTCATTTCATTTGAAATAGTAAGAAAATAGAAAAACAAAGTTAACTCCAATAAGGCTGCAGGAATAAATCTATGCAATTGCAAAAAATATTTTTTTTTTACAGCAATATATTTCACAAGCCATCCAGCGCCTTTCTCAATAGGCAATGCTGATTTCACACTTACATCCAGTGAGATGAATAAAAAAACATGTGGAGAAAAAGAAAACACAAGTCCAGTGGCCTTTGATCTATTACTAAATACATATCTACATGGAAGAATACGATCCTCCATAGCTAAGTGACTACTTGCACAAGTGCAGTAAAAATAATTGTCACAAATTCACAATTATATAGTACATGGGGACGTCACCTGGTCATTCTGAAGTCATGTTTTGCCAAAATATGTTATGGTCTGATGTGGCCAAGGTTTAACTTTTTGGCTATATTTAGGAAAAGAAATCCAACAATTAGGGGTTGATTTTCTGCAGCTGGAACCTTTCAAGTAATTCAGAGAACATCAATGAAAGAATGTTTTTTGCTAAAAGAAAATTGAAGTTTTAAAATGGTCCAGCCGGAGTCCAAACTGGAATCTAATGTCTGTGGCATATACCCTCACACTCTTACAGATAAGTGGAATTCAAGCGTTTTCCACAATTTTTTTACAGCAGCTTTCCGGAAGAGAAAAGTCTGTTTTGTGACTTCCACCATGGAGTCCTCCTATCCCCTGTGTCCGTAAAATAGCCCATAGTACACCACAGGGAGGCCTATGAACATGATGAGCATGAAAGTGTGTAAAATGAGACTTAATATAGGCCCCCACAAATTTTAGCAAACATGTTATATGAAATAAAGCATAGTGACACTCAGGGTGAGGAACAAAATGGAAGAAGCTCAATGTGCTTTCTGTATAAGTAAGAACAGCATGGTTAGTACTATCCTGGAGCACCATGAGCAACACACATGAAACACAATCACAACATGAGGATAGTGGCATGTGCAATGGGGGACAGCATATTATAAACTTTGATAAAAATTAATTAATCTACTCACAGATTCACCCATGAACAATATAAAACATGGCCCACTGAATCTCAAGGCTGAGGCATGCCCCTAACAAAAAGATATAAGGTGGATGTGGTCGCTCCTAGACCCTATTGGCATCCCTTGTATATAAACAGGTGGACATTCTAATGCGCAACATATAGAAACAATTGCACGAGAGGATGCCCAGGCAGGGTTTATACAAGGAAAAGTAAGTAAGTCATCCCAAATTGTGGGGTCCCACATAGCAAAACTACCAATACGTGGATGCCCCTGGACAAAGCTACATAAATATGCTCACCGTAAATCACACGCTGGGCGCCCTTTACATCCCCCATAATTGTACATACAAAGCTAAGTATGAGCTAGGAGAAATAACTAAAATGGAAGATCCAGCTGCCTTGATCCATTACTAACAGATAAATGCATGCATTACTTATACAATGCTATGTGGTGAAATCCAATATTCAGGCATGAATTTACACTCAGATCGAAACTTCTGCCTCATATGTAACTCTTCAAACATAAACATGCACTGTTCCATAAATATGTAAATTAAGTTCAACAAAGGGTCAGCACAGGAACCAGTTCAGCTAAGCAGCAGAAACATACAAACACACATGAATAGTTATCAGAAAATCTGAGCCATTTTTCACAGAGTTTACCACTTATAAAGTCACTTTCGCTTGCACTTTTTTGACTGCTATTTCAAGTGTATTTGAGCACACAAATTTAATTCAACAGCCTTTCTGAATCACTCCTAAGTTTTGAAAATTCTTGCATCTTATCCAGTAGTGTTAATGATTTTTTTCTACCTTTAGGGAGTCAAGACATTATAGTGCTTTTGCAATTAAGAACAGGGAAGCTTTGTGCAGTTGGGGCCTAAGTTAAGGAAGCGACTTTGTGATTACCCACTGGGACATGACTAAAGTGCTCTTGACCTAACCTAACCTCCCAAAATGACCCCTTGCATTGCTAAGGCAGCCCACTGCTCTGTTCATGTATACTCACTGCTTGTGTTTGTTTGACGGATGAGCTAAATGCAGAGGAAAGGAACCAGACCATTGCAATTAATGATGTCCTGTAGGGAAGGTACATGAAAAGAGATTTCCCAGGAATCCTCCACTATGTACCTTCCCTCCGGTGATGTCACATGGGGGGCATTCTACAGAGGCAGCTCCTCTGTGGTATGAACAGCTTCATGCCTTCCCTCCCTGGTACATATCTACACAAAAAGACTGAAAGCTGTAGTAAACTCAAAGGTTAATTCAACAAACAATTACTTAGACTGGGTTCAGACCAGTCCGCTTTCTGCCAAGTGCCTTGCAATCGCTGGTGTTGGTGTGTGGAGGGCACTCTGCTCTCGCATTCACTCACATGGAGGGAAATTGTGAGTGCTGCACCCTCAGGACACTGCAGACATGTCCGAATGACATGTGAAAGCGCCCATAGCATACTTTGGGCAGCTTTTTACAGGTGGATGCAGGGAGCCTGCCAAAATCACGGCCTGCTCAACAACACCTATATCCCAATCAAATTAAAGCCTATACGGAAAAATTGGAATGCGTTTTTCGCTCTCTGGAAAGCATCTAAAGCCAAACAACACCCAAAAGCACTGGAAGACCAAAGGACATCTCTGGAACATTCCAAAATAAAACAGTCAAAATAAAACAATAACTTTAGCCAAATAATTTTTGAAGTAGATAAAAAAAAAATCTGTATGCAAAGCTATAGATATTTTTTCACAGAATAGTATCTTTTTAACCTGGAAGAAGATTTCGCCTATAACACAACATCTGTATTTAATGTCAGGTTTTTTTTACCAGAATAACGTAATTTTACAATTTAAGAATATTCCATCAAAAACCCTTTAAATTATTTGTATGTAAATTTAGAGGTTTCTTTTAATAAAATAATATCAAGTGGAAGAATAGTCCTCATCAAAACCCATCTTCTCTTTATTGATACAGTTCTAATACTTAAGCATTGATTCATCAAACTTTGATTCACCAATAAGAGCCATTTAATGCTTTATTTCTCAATAAGTTATGCGAGAATCCAACTTGATTCAAAGAAGAGAGAACCTCACAAAGTTTAAAAATGTTTTAAATTGCACATAGGTTGGGTATTAACACCAGAAACCTTTAACTTTTTTTAATCTATAAAGCAAATTAAATCAGTTGTCATATTCCTCTAGTGAAAACCATACTCTACTATTCTCCTTTTACTGACTAACACATCGATTTAATTAATGATCTGCTTTAAATAAAGCATGAAATTTGCTAAAACATATAATGAAATGTAACACTTTGTATCCTTGGATGTTAAGATTACATCACTGAAGAAAAGAAGCATTTGATATATAAAAAAGGTGAAGATTACAGAAGTTCATTTCTTTTCAAGCTAAAAATAGGTTATTTGGGTATTCTGCTTTTGCATTTTAGATATTATTTATATATATAAAACTTGTGATTTTGACTATTGCAGGTTACGTTCCTTGGCCCAGTTTGGAAATGTTTTAGATTCCAGGGCCAGCCACGTTGGGTTTTGTTGGGATGGGTTTGTCCCTTTAACGGGACTGTCCAGGAAGGAAAAATCATACTAATATTTTGTCCCCCATATCACCTGTTGCAAGACCGGGCACACCCACTCTATTGGAGTTAATGGAGTGGACTGATGCCAAGGGGTAGATATTGGTTCCATATGATAACAGTGAACATGAATGTCACAGGACTCGATCGTAGCATCCAGTGTGTTTTTCAAAGCAGAGTAGATCAGTATGGCTGTGGACTAAAGATGAGTATGAGCTTTACCTACATATCTTATTACTCGCATTTACCATTATCTACAGAGACTTTTACAAATAATAAAAAGGACTGATAAATGTGCACCAAAGCTTAACACTAATAGTCCGTAAAGCAGAGCATGTTCCATAACGCACAAACTGAGCACATGTGTAAACCAGGTTTGTACTTTTAGTCTATTCTAGTACCTCTTTAAAACTTTAAATACTTTCTTCACTGCTGTTCTTATGAAGAATTCTAAGACCAAAGGGCCTAATAGTTGGCAGCTTTTAAACCATTAGAAATAGCCATCAGGACAGTGTGAGTGAGGAGCAGTGAATAGGCAAATGGAAACTATTGGCTGTACTCCCTATTGGAAATTATATATTAAAAGGCTTTTTAAGCAGATTTAAAGCTATTTGAATAAAACCTAGCGTACCCCTTTCTTTAAACGTTATCTTTATTAGTAATACAACAAGATTTTGTGCATGCTAGTGGCATATATACATATCCAGTTAATGCATTGTATCATTTCCTTTATTTTCATATAATGCTGACAATGTACTGAAAGAGTGTTCAGGCAGAATAAATCTTTGCCTCAGGCACTGGAAGATAAAACGACTTGCCCAAGGTCACAAGGAACTTGGGACGCGGGAATCAAACCAAGATTCCCTGCTTCAGATTCTGTCACAGTATATGTTGCTTCCTTCTGAGTTATTCCCCTTTCTCTTATAGGAGTAAACATAGTATGGCTTCAGTCTGAATTTCTTTGACTGTCCTTCTAAAATAACAAAATTAGCAATTCCCTTGTATAGCTCTTATATGAGGAGTCTCACACGTTGCCAAGATCTTGGAAATAAATAATAGAAAACAGTTCACCAGTTTATGAAAGTGAATATAATAATCCAAAAGGTCAAGAAATTGCCTGCACTGCTGCCCTGTTATTTTAAAAAAGGGACAAAAAGTTCATGTGTCTGTATTTCAATATTTACTTTGCCTGTGAATGTTTCAAAGAATGTTTTTTTCACCACTTTGGATTATTATTTTTCAGCAATACTGCCTGGCCTGGCTTTCATTATGCAGTATTAAAGTGACATTTACCCTAGTTTAAATCTTCAACATACAAACACCTTCTTTCACTGCCGTTTCCTCCACAGCACAATGGTTAGGCATAACCAGTTCCTTCATCACTGGGTCTCTATGCAACAGGAGACTAGAACCTGTGGCATACTTTGTACTCCTACTGTAGGAGGTGCTGAACTCTAACAGTATCCTGCAGCCTAAGGTCCTCATTAACAAAAATGCCTGGCAGTAAAAAGATATCTTCTTTCATGTTTATGGCTTCAGGTTTTCCATTTATATTTTTGGATCTGATGTACTATAAGCTAAAATAGTCCTAACCCCAAAATTGCTCTCTATGGTATTTTTACAGGAATTTGGGATGCTTACCTACTGATAAACTTATAGAAAATCCTGAAAACTGGTCTATAAACTTAGCCTTCCCTGTTCCACAGTCTGCAACAGCTGCGAAGCGTCTCCTTAGTGACTCCCAATGCCTTTTAGGGTTCACTGGATGTGCATACAAGTGAAGACAAATGATTATTGTATTGCGTTATGTACTGACACTGTGTACTTGATTGGATGTTTACAAATGATGAAAAGTTCTATCACACTGTCAGTCACAGCAAAATGTAACTGCAATGTTCTAGCTGATCACCAGCCCTTTTTCAGGTGCCAATCCATAATCGTATGCAATATGTTATTGACAAGGCATTTACCAGGAGACAGCTTATCTACCTGAAAATGGTTGCCCTCAGAACTTACACGTGTAAAAGATGACATTTGAGGCCAATGAACAGTTGGAAAATCAAAGCTGAAATGTCACAGAAGTAGTCAGGGATAGCTGTGGTCAACAATGCGTGATCAACACGCAAATGTCACAATAAAAGAGTTAGCCAAGAACATAGTCCTAAACATAGGCAAAAGTTAGTCATCAAGGTCAAAAGGTTTGCATTATTCTAGGACTCAGGCATTTACACATGTGGATCTCATGTAGTGTATGTTAAAGTGGCCGTAAACCCAAGATGGCTTTCAATGGCATTTTGTCTTTTAGTGTTCTCACACTACGGGCAGCGTGGAGGAAAAGAAGCAAGCCATTTTGAGTCAGTGAACAATCAATGGTTCAGGGAAGGTCATTTCCCAATATGACTTCTTGTGGCTTATTAGTCACAGATTACACTACCTTGTCCCATCTTTAACAGAATAGTAGCCATCTAAGTTTCAACACCCTATTTTCACTACCTGGGGGGTAATCATTAGCTATAGAAGAGGATTTGACTTTAAGTTTCTTACAAACATCTGCTGAGATACTGACTAACTGTAACATGCCAAATACATTTAAAATGTACAAATAAAAAGGTACAAAATGTGAATATGAAAGAATGTTCTTTAATTTCAGTTTATGCAACCAATATATATCCACTATGAATACAGAATGCAAAAATAGCAAGGAAAGAAGATTATGTATTGGTGCATTCATACTAACAAATTCTATGCTTTGGTATAATCTCTATTCTTCTTCAAATTTATACCTGCCAAGCTTTAGTTGCATTTAAATAACTGATGTCAGATAAGCAACATTCTGGAAGACCCACATTAGGACTATAATTTAAAATACAATGAGGCAACCATCAACTGTCGTATTGACATGCATAAAAATATTCCACGTGGACTTTAAAAGTGGGTTCTAGAAGCTTCACAAATCTAAGGTGCTTAAATCATGCACATTTCCCAATGTAACCAATTTTAAAAGTAATTTGCCTAATATGACCTCATCCGATTATTTTTTTAAGAATCATCCTTGTTGTGCCACGTTCTGTAGAGTCTCATAAATTCTGACAGTACAACTGCAGTAAATGCATTATTTTCTCCTGCAGGATTATATGTGCCATGTCAAGCAGTATAAGTAAATCAAAGGCACTTCTTACAAGGCTATAACGGTAGCACTAATCACCAGACCAAAATTCAGAAGGCAGCTTAGCCATCTCCAGCTTGAGTAATTTCCAATTGATTTGACTTCTTCTAATTACAGCCTTTATGTAATAAAAGTCATTTGTATGTTTCCATGAAGCATTTTCATTGCAAACACACAGAAATGTGCTGAGTTTCTACTCCCTAGCTGATTAAGAAAATGGTTCTCTCTGGCTCAGTCTCTAATTAGAAAATCACACTGCTCTGGAATCACCAATTCTTGAACATTAAAATCACAGTGTCCTCTTGCCTGTGTTGAAATAATTTCCCCAAGCAGGACACCACAGAGCCGCTGTTGCCCACTTAAGATTTGAATTAGAAGCAATTTCCATGTTTGTATTATTAGACTCTGATCTTTCCAGGCCAGATACTTCATCTAGGAATAAGGATATAATTAAACAGATGATTAAACTTTAGGTCTAGGCATTTCCTAGGTATGAGTAACACAATTTACAAATGCAACTAGTTCTGTTAGTAGCCTTAGGTGGATCACTGGCACAACACCTAGAGGAATGTGTTAAGATTTTAATTAACGTTCAAGTTTTACATTTCTTATTATGTCATAGCTAAATAGCTATTTTACTACTTATATGTATACCTTATATGAACTTTTCATATTCAAGTGACAGAAAAGCAATTTTGCTCTTACGACTCTGCTATCACGAGGATTTGGGGAATTATGTTGAAGTATAGCCCTATTAGGAAGGTAAAAATTAAAATGTAATTTAGAGAGCTATTCTGTGTTTTAGCTTGCTATGGCCCAGGGGATCAGGAACTAAGGGAAATCATTAAACTGTCTGAGCATGGGCATGTGGATGACTATCTGGTTCTTGCTAACTTATTTATAACTATAGACTTATTATTCATTAATAAGATGGATACATTGATCAGATGTATACATTAAAGCAACTCTAGCCAAACTTGTTTTTTATCTACTGGGAGGAAGAGGAATTAGGTGTGAAAGGTTTCTGAATGTACCTTCTACTTTTACATGGAAGGGCAGCTGTCTCCTGAGCCAGCCTGCACTGGAATAACAGCTTCTGATATGTGTAGATGCTTTTACCCATCATACAATGTTCTAGACATATTTTGATACAGTTTTATCTAGTCTAGTTCAGACAACAAGCAGTTAGAGGTGGACACTAAAAGTCGGAAGGTACATACAAAAACTATTGCCCCCAATTCTTCTACTAACTGTAAAGTTTTTCCATGCAGGGAGTATAAATAACCCTTCTAGCAGGTTTATATAGATTTATAATATTAGACAATTGTGCACTTTACTGCTATCTATCCCTGTATATTTGTTAAACAGGTATTGTCAACAATTTACATGATGCTAAAATGCAAAAAAAAAAACCTTCAGTATAAAAAAACTTTTTATCCCCTGCATCTGCAATGGTTGGGTGCTCTTTGTCCTCCTATTTTCTGTATATTGGACAACATTTATAGCTTAGCTGGACAGCTAAAAGCCTGCTGAAACCTGATTCAGAAAAACTGATTATACTGCAAGCTTTTCTGTAAGGTTGGGTGCTTTCTCTGCTGCTCTCTTCACATCTCTGTCACTCTCTATCTCTCTCATTACTTTTTAAACAACATCAATCTAGGCCAACTGTCACAGTGTTAATTTTCTAAAAGGCAGCAAGTTGCTTTGTTCATTTTCTTAGTGATCCTACCTCAAGAGCCAATATCAGTCAAAAGATTTTCTATTACGTAACATTTGGAACTGAATCCATTATTTATGATTTTTTTTAAATAAAGCTCTACAGTCTCTTTTGTGATTTCAAATGTTTAGGAATCAGAATACCTAATAAAATTGACACAACCATGAAAATGTTTTTAACTAGCCTTTAAGTCACAGATTCATAATGAGTTTGCCCAACGGTTACCCTTCAAAATGGAAAATACTATGGTTATGCCTTTTAATAAAAATTTAAATTACCCAATTCATTAATGTGACCATAAAATATAACCCTTTCTAATTTTAAATGACTTACTATCAGCAATTTAAAAATTGTATGGCTCTAACATAATTCCTTATTGAAAGTCTTTTGCACACAGAAGTATGCTAACTGTGGGAAGTGTAAAATTGTATGTCCGTTTTTTTCTCAAGAAAATTAGATGATACCTGTAGTTGTGACTGCTTTAAAAGCATAAAAAAATAAAGACTATTACTGCAGTAGTCATACATTTTGTAGCTTATTGTATTAGTGTTTTTTGCTTAAGGTGCATAGAATTTTTTTTGCCTCTGAAGATCAACTTTATGCTTTATTGTGTGTAATTTTACTTGGTGTGTTAACATTAGTTGCAAGTGGTATATGCCAATAGATATTAGTGAAATGTTATATTAAAGCCACAAGGAAGTTCAAAAATAAGCCAAAATATTGCACTTTACATTTCACCCTCTGACGGATGAAGCAATTGCATCTGAACATTGCTTGCCCCGCTGGCAAGTGCAATTGTTGGTTGTGCATGTGACAAACTTCATTACTAATTCACTAGTCATGTGTGACATAAAGTGGACCCAAATCTATACGATTCCAGGGCCACTGGATTCCTTCCCCCCGGGGCATATAGAATCTGGTTGCCCTGCTGTGTGAAACTCACAATCTTTTCTAGTCCAAAGGCGCACGCGCGAGCTGTGGTCCATCCCCAACTATCCCTTTAGCATGGCGTGCCCGCTCCAGGAATTTGTAAATGGAACGCTCTCTGTTAGAGAGTAGTGGGGGATGCTGTCGCCAGCATGCTTAGATCCGCTATCCTTAGAAGAGCCTGGGGTCATTTCGGTTGTGCGGCCTTGTAGACTGCAGGGTAGAAGGCTGACTCCTGTGCCCTGTTCTACAAGCGCCCCACAGCTGGTCCCCGGGCTGGTTATGCTCACTATGCTCACAATTTTTTGATTTAACCCTTTATAGTGTGGGTAATAGTATTATTTTTGTAAATGTTCTCTTTTTAGTTTTGGGGGTACATATTTGGTACCATGGAAATCGGGAGAAATGGGGCTTTTGTGTGCAATATGGTTTTCTTTAATAAAATAAATTTTTTATGTCAAATAAATGTTTTATTTTGCTTGCATATTGATATTTTAGGAATATAAGTTTTTATTCTACTTTTTATACCCTGTGTAACCAAAGAATTCTTTATGGATTATGGAAAAGAAATCTTAAAATGTGACTTACTACTTGGCGTTTTGTTATATTTAAGAGATAGGAGAAACATTTTATGCCAACTGGTCCATGACTATGGGTTATCAGATTTTGGATTTGCCAGTTGCCTGAGGTTTAACACTAGCAAATTGGGATGCCCTACTGTATGAAACCACCCAGATTGTCCACTGTACGCACCTTTCTGCCAGGCCCACGACTCATGCATGAGTGCTCTTCCAATCACCATTTTATGTCATGCATGCATGGCCTAAAGCCGTTGGTTTGAATGGCTTGTAGAGGGGTGGCACATGCATCCCTGGCTCCCCTGTGGAGTTCATGCTCCCACAAACCCAGCCCATCTGAATGCCTGGGCACAGAAGTGCACACAGCTGCAGAAATGTCAAGGCAGTGGTTGCCGATCAAGGGGAGGGTCCTGGGAAAGGTAAAGCTCTTGCAGGTGATCTGGGGGGTTAACACAGTGGGGCATGCCCCGTTATCCTGATTGGTCAGTGGCTACCTAAAGCTGGCCACTTTACCAGCACCCCTCACCTGTGGCAAGGAATTGCTGTCATAGAGGAACAAAACCTATTTATGGGTGCTCCTCTCAGTTTGCCAGTCCCCCCCCCCGTCAGGGCAGCAGGGCCTGGTTTCAGTAAAAACTGGGGTTTTCCACTGCCGAGCCACACCCATCTGGCCCTGTTCAGATCGCTGATTGGCTGTTCTCGAGGTACCAGGGGATGGGTTCTATGAGGTGCCGGGTGATGCACACCAGCTGACTGCATCCCCAGCTTTCATGCGGGGCATGCCAGCTCCTACATCCAGCCATTCGAAAGGTTGGGCACGGGCGTGCACACAGTTACAGGGATGCCGGGGACGCAGTGGCTGGCAATTTGAGCATCGGGGGAGCTGCTGTTAACGCTTTAAATGCCAGCCACGTAAAATTTACGTGGCTGCCTCCCCTGCAGTTAACCGCCAGCCACTTACAGTTTACGTGGCTAGCGTTCTCTTACCTCACGGGCATCGGGGGGGGGCATCAGCGGGCCAGTTCCTGTGGATCCATCTAGAAGGGAGTCCAGGGGTCAGGGGGAGGTGAACTGGCGGTGACCCAAGTCACCCGATCACTCCCCGGACCAATCAGCGGGGGGGGGGGCGCACGGCAGGTGTCATCAACCAGTGCTCCTGCTATTCCAACTGATGACGCCGGCACAGGCCTCTTTGCAGAAGTCCAGGGGTCAGGGGGAGGTGACCTGGTGGTGACCCAAGTCACCCGATCGCTCCCCTGACCAATCAGCGGGGGGCGCACTGCAGCTGTCAGGGGGCGCCCCCTGCTATTTAAACGGCGATCACGCGGCGGCCGGCCTCTTTCGGCGGGGATCTAAGGTAAGTGGAGGGGATCTGTATGTGTTTTGTGGGGTGGGTTTTGTGGGGTGAATAGGAAACGCTAAAAACATCAACATGAATTACATTAGAAGCAGGGGACACTCGTTTCATTGCGGGATCTGATTGATTGTAATCCTGTTATCAATGATCTATTGGATAGAATAGAAAGGAATTTTTCAGATGCCACTAAATACTGAAGAAGCCTTAACAGTTGGAGGGATAGCGTCATATTACAAAAGGAGCTCAACAAAAATATCTGGCAAATAAAACCTTTCCACCTAAGGCATTTCTTTTTTTTTTTTTTAATGTCTCTGACCTTTTGTAAGAGAGATCTCTTAACTCGGTTAAAGGTTTTGTTGACTTCCTTTGCACCATCTCTTCTCTGCCTCATAATGTCTGTTGTCTAATGCAGGACCCAAACCTGCCCCTCAGGGGGCTTTTGTTTAGCTTATGATTGCTTATCTCCCATCTGTATGTGTTTTGTGGGGTGGGTTTTGTGTTTGAGACATTGTTGTTGGGCATGGAGCAACAAAAAATAATACAAGCCAGGTGGAAACCTTAGTGCCCGCTGCATGACCACTGTGGCTGGCAATGCTCACTACCGAGAGCTCTATGGGACAGAGAAGCCCCGGGGGGGGGGGGGGGGGGGGGGCACTGGCAGCTCGCACAAATTTATAGGGCAAATATAAAAACCTTTTACTTACCTGCAGCCGCAATGCCTTGTATTTCGCCCTCTTCTTACCACGGAGGAGCTGGGGGGGTAAAAGTCTTCCAGCAGCAGGAGAGCAGAAGCCAACATGATTGGCGTGGTACAGAGTGCAAGATGGATGGGAGCTAAGTATTAAAGTGGACCAAAACCCAGGATGTTGACTATCCTGGGTTTTGGTCCACCCCCTGATCGGGGGTGCCCCGCTATGTGAAACACCCCAGATCTCCCGCATCAACTCACCTCACCGCGGTCCTATGGCACATGAGCGGCCGCTCGTCCAATCAGCGCACTCGGAGTCGCTGAGCTATGTAAGCTCCAAGCGCGCTGGCGGACACATCTTGTGCTCCCCTCTAACAGGGAGCATGCCCACGCTGGTCATTCTCATGGCCTACGGGGTGCAAGGGCCAGCACAAGGGCTGGTCCTTGCACCCTGTTCTATGCCATGGAATTTATAGACCCCTGACCGGCGACTCTCCACCACAAAGGGGCCCACTGAGACCATGCCGCCCGAGAGTCCACATAAACCTGGAGCCGACCCTGACACCCCCATACCCCCAGCTTCACCCTCTTCTGCTTTGCCTATCCACCTATCCTTCTCCAGTACCTGGGATGGCAGTCCTGCTGTCCTCCCCCTCTAACAGGGAGCACGCCCACGCTGGTCATTCTCAAATGCCCGGCGCGGGCGTGCACCCTGCTAGAGGGATATATTTGGGATGCCCCGTGGGGAGGGAATAGATCAGCCCGGGAACGGGTTTTGGTCCACTTTAAAAAAACAAATAAAATAATGTTTTCTATGTGTTTTTTTATTATTTACATTCAACCCTTTGTGAACTGGTAAGGAGACCCCTATACCAGTTCACAAGGCATAGGGGCTGGCAAGTGCGGGTTTGTAGCCTGCAGGGCCTACGGGGTGCAAGGGCCAGCACAAGGGCTGGTCCTTGCACCCTGTTCTATGCCATGGAATTTATAGACCCTTGACCCGCGACTCTCCACCACAAAGGGGCCCACTGAGACCATGCCGCCCGAGGGCCCACATAAACCTGGAGCCGGCCCTGACTCCCCCATACACCCAACTTCACCCCCTTCTGGTTTGCATATCCACCTATCCTTCTCCAGTACCTGGGATGCCAGTCCTGCTGTCCTCCCCCCTTGCAGCCACATTTACACCCCTTATCCCCCCTGCAGCCATATTTAGACCCCCATTGCCCCCATCTGATCATGTAAGCGCCGGCCTCTTTCCTCGGTGATCTGAGATAAATGGCTGTGTGGGAGGGAGATCTGGGCATGTTTTTGAGGGGTGGGTGGCTGTAGGAGACATTTTTCTGACATTTGAATCTCATAGTAATGAAATTCATTCAAAAAAACGGCATTCTACCTGAGATCGCTGTGAATGGTTCTCATTACTATGAGATGTACTACTGCTGTTGTACTGTTTTGCAGCCTGCATTTGAAGATTCCAGTTGCTTGATCAATGGGGGTGTATATATTATATATACTCCTCATTGGGCAAGCAACTGAAATCTTCTGGCTAATGCAGGCTGAGGCACAGTGAACAGTACAAGTAAAAAAGTAGGAGATTTTTTTTTTCTTGCTATTTTTTTTGTCCTTTATCGGTTATGGGCGGGGGGGGGGGGGGGGGTTGGTGGTGACGGGTGCACGCCGGCCATAGCTCACTCCCATGTGCAGCAGTTGATGGTGGAGGGGATGTCGGCCGACATGTCTGCCAATTTTTGCTGTGTGATGGGTGATCACAAGCAACTTGCCGCCTCCATTCCCCTACCCCCCCTTGATCACCAACTGCACCCGGGTATTCACTGGGTGAGCCAAACCCACCGCGAACCTACCACCCCCACAACCTAAACTGTATTTGGTTTTCCGATTTTATGCGGTGTTATAAATGTGTTTTGGGCCTAATGTGTGCTAATCAATAATATAAATTATTATTTATCGGGGTGGGTGATGGCAGGTGTGCGCCGGGCCCAGGTCTCTCCTGGGTGCAGCCGGCGATGGTGGTGGGAGAGAAGGCAGAAATGGGGGGGGTGTCGAGCGGAGCTCTGGCTGATTCCTGGTTGCCATGTGATGGGTGATCATGAGCCTGCACTCCCTCCATGGCCGCCTCCATTCCCCCTCATTAGCGGCTCCCCTATCCCTCCCCCTGTCTACACACAGGTGTTCACTGGGTGAGCCAGGCCTGGCGCGCACCTGCCACTCATGTACCTTACTGCCAATTCAACGGCACATGCTGGCTAAAAATATAGCGTAGTGTGACTGTGACCAGTGCATGCACAGGATCGGGCATAAGGTAGTTGTTAGAGGGGATTCAGGGTTTTTTTTACCTACCCTTCTTAATCTATACTTCTGTTAACTAAACTTTCTTCAGGTGTGTTGGTTGGTTTTCGGCACGAAGACTTCTTCAGTTGGACCTTCGCTGGACCTTCGCCCTCCCTTTTGGGACTGTCCTTACTAGGACCTCTATTGTGTACAGTCCTGCTGTCCCTGGGACTGCTGTAGACCCCTAGACTCAAATTAATAGTCCCCGTGTCCTCCTCCCCCCATCCCCCCCCCCCACCCCCCAGATTACCATTTGGCTCAACTGCTCCTGCTGAGTTCACCACTTTGGATCGTAGATATACACATTTTTGATATATTTAAAATTGTTTCTTGACTGTTTATTGTGTAGCTTTATTTTTTGTATTTTGCGCTTTTTAGTGGGCTTTAGTTCTAGGCTTTAGTTGTAGGCTTTAGTTGTAGGCTTTAGTTCTAGGCTTTAGTTAGTCCAGTCATCCCCCATAGGGTTTTGACTTTGTAACTTTTTGGATTATCAGATTTAAAAATGGCTAGGAGAAGGTACACTGCTCAGGAAGCAGCGGCTTATCTGATGGAGTCAGACTCAGAAGAATTTATCGAGTCAGGGTCAGAGTATATGCACTCAGGTAACGAGTCTGACAGTGTCTCCTCTAGTGAGGATGTACAGCCGCGCAGTAGTACCAGTGCTAGGCATCCTAGAAGGGATGGTACCGCACAAGAAGAGGCCATGCTGGAGGAAAGTGTAGGGCGGGGGGGGGGAGTGCTGTAGCTGAAGGAGTGCCTGCGTGGAGGCCTCCTAATAATTATTCTCCCGAAATTCCCTCATTTGATTTGGTCCCTGGGGTCAATGTTGACACCACAAATTTCCATCTCATTGACTACTTCAATTTATTTGTTTCAGAGGCCATCCTACTGGATATGGTACATTACACTAATCTCTATGCTGAGCAGGTCCTCACCCAAAATCCCCCACAGAGGCACGCCCGAGCTCATGCATGGCAACCAACAAATTTGAGTGAGATAAAAAAATTGGGGGGGGGCTCACTTTAGCAATGGGTATCGTAAATTTTTTTTAGCATTGAGTCCTACTGGGATACCCAATCCTTATTGGCAGTCCCATTGTTTCCCGGCCGTAATGTCCAGTAATCGTTACTGCGGTTTCTGCACTTCAATGATAATTCCACTGCTCTTCCCCGTGGTCAGCCCGGTCACGACAGGCTGCAGAAATTAAGACCCCTGATTAACAGCCTGTCGGAGCGATTTGCGGAAGTGTACACCCCCTCTCAAAATTTAAGTATTGACGAATCACTTCTGCTGTTTAAAGGGCGCATTGTATTTTGTCAGTATATCCCTAGCAAGCGTGCCCGCTATGGGATTAAATTTTACAAATTATGTGATAGTGTGACCAGCTATACACATCTGAACCCCCCTGATTGTCCCCTTAATTTGACCATCAGTGGAAAAATCTTGTGGGAGCTCATGACTCCTCTACTGGGGAGAGGTTACCACTTATATGTGGACAACTTCTACAGCAGCATTCCCTTATTTAGAGCCCTCTACTCATTGGACACACCGGCCTGCGGCACCATCAACCACAATCAAAAAGGTTTGCCCAGGTCAATGCTGCAAAAGAAACTGAATCGTGGAGAGTCCTATGCTTTAAGAAGCGATGAGCTCCTGGCCGTGAAATATATGGACAAGAAAAATGTAATCATGCTGATGAAAATCCACGATGAGTCAGTCATGATTGTACGACAACGTGGTCCCCGACCCCCCTACCAAAAGCCACGTTGTATCAAGGATTATAATAAATTCATGGGTGGCGTTGATAAGACGGACCAAATACTAACCTACTACAATGCTGCCGGCAAATCCAGAGCCTGGTACAAAAAATTCATTTGGTCCAACTGGCAAATTTAACTCCTTTGTTGTCTTCAAGGCAGCAGTACCAGGCTCCAATCTGACTTTTATAAAGTATCAGCAGCAGCTACTCTGTTGTTTGGGGATACCGAGGAGGCCCCAGAAATGACAGCTAATGACAACCAGGCTAGATTAGTGGGGAAGCACTTTATAAAGTGCATTCCCGACATGGGTGGTAAAAGGTATCCCCAGAAGGCTTGTAGGGTATGTAGAAGCCATGGCATTAGAAAGGAAGTGCGGTACTACTGCCCGACTTGCCCCAGCCAACCTGGTTTATGCTTCGACCATTGCTTTGAAGCATACCACACCCAGATAAACTACTAATTAGTACTGGGTTTCTTTTCATTAGTCTAAGTTTAGACTGTAGGTGGACCCCTTTTTTGTTGTCAATGTGTTTTCTTTTCCTTTTCATTTCTTTTGATATGTATACAGATGCAATGGGATGTACTGGAGGAGGAGCAGCCGGTTACTTGTGGCGCATGATGATTAAAATGTGAGCCCCCCTTTTCAGCATTGTAATACCTGAACCGGATCAATGATCTTATAATCTGATGCCACAGCTAATGTAGCCTATCTGCACCTCACAAGTCTAATCCTTATTGCAGCTGTTTGTACCATTAAGAAATGTAAAGGTCTGTTTTGTGCGCTTTCATAGCGCATGCTTTACTTTGAGGTGTACCTTTGGGTATCGTCCGGTTCGACGGACCCTGCTGTTTCAGATTTAACTTTTAATTCCTGTTTGCATATTTTCTTAGTAAAATGTGGAAACACGTGAAACCCGTTAATGTGTTGAAAACTTTGGCCACTGGAACAAGCCTGGTACGCCTAGAACGCTCAAGGTGTGCATTTTCAGGGAACATATGGTTTGTGGGGGGTATTTTAATTTAAAAGTGGTGTTTTGGTTGAAAAAGCGCAAGGTGCGCACTTTGTCTGCAGAGCAGGAAATTTCAAGTGAAATGCCCGTTATGCATACGCTTTGCTTTGGGGTAATTGGCAACCCTACCCTTGGAGGTAGCTATGCATGTTGGGTATTGTTCTGTTCAGGGGACCTTGCCATTTCAGATTTGGTTTGTTTTTTTTCTTTTGGTAGCACATGTTTTTTATAGGAAAATTTGGTCTTAATGCTGCATTTTTGCTATTTTTTAGGGAAATCCGGTACAACCAATGAGTTTCGGGAAGGCTTGCGTCCAGAAAGCTGCAGCTACAACAACAAGCCTGGTACGCCTAGATTGCTTGAGGTGCGTACTTCCAGGGAACATATGGTTTGTGGGGGTATTTCAATTGAAAAGTGGTGTTTTGGTTGAAAAAGCGCAAGGTGTGCACTTTGTCTGCAGAGCAGGAAATTTCAAGTGAAATGCCCGTTATGCATACACTTTGGGGTAATTGGCAACCCTACCCTTGGAGGTAGCTATGCATGTCGGGTATTTTTCTGTTCAGGGGACTTTGCCGTTTCAGATTTTTTTTTTTTATTTTGGTAGCGCACGTTTTTTATAGGAAAATTTGGTCTTAATGCAGCATTTTTGCTATTTTTTTAGGGAAATCCGATACAACCAGTGAGTTTCGGGAAGGCTTGCGTCCAGAAAGCTGCAGCTACAACAACAAGCCTGGTACGCCTAGAACCCTTGAGGTGTGTGCTTTCAGGGAAAATATGGCTTGTGCAGGCTATTTTAATTGAAAAGTGGTGTTTTGGTTGAAAAAGCGCAAGGTGCGCACTTTGTCTGCAGAGCAGGAAATTTCAAGTGAAATGCCCGTTATGCATACGCTTAGCTTTTGGGTAATTGGCAACCCTACCCTTGGAGGTAGCTATGCATGTTGGGTATTGTTCTGTTTAGGGGACCTTGCCGTTTCAGATTTCGTTTGTTTTTTTTGGTAGCGCATGTTTTTTTAAAGGAAAATTTGGTCTTAATCCTGCATTTTTGCTATTTTTTTAGGGAAATCCGTACAACCAGTAAGTTTTGGGAAGGCTTGTGTCCAGAAAGCTGCAGCTACAACAACAAGCCTGGTACGCCTAGAATGCTTGAGGAGTGTACTTTCAGGGAATATATGGTTTGTGGGGGGTATTTCAATTGAAAAGTGGTGTTTTGGTTGAAAAACCGCAAGGAGAGCAAAATGATTGTGTTTTCTTTGAAAATTGGCTCAGTCGCTCTTTTCAGTTTTACGTGTCTCCTGGGCAGGAAAGGATGTCTAACAATACATATGTGGTACTGTTGCAATCGGGAGGAATAGGGCTTTTACAGACAATATGATTTCCTGGAACAACTTGCATGTTTTATTAAGAAAACGCACTACAAATTGTAAAAAATGTTTTTTGGGGTTTTTTTAACATATTTTCCACAAAAATATTTAAAAAACACTGACAATCTTACAAACAAGAAACTTCATGTTAAAGCCCAGACTGTGCTGAAAAAAACAATATATAATTTTCCAGCGAAATACTGGGAAAACCCTTCAAAAATCACTGTTGAACATGTGGAGCGCAAAATAGTGCAAAATGGTCTGGCAACAAAGGGTGACAAAATCTCAAGGTAGGCTGGCGGTTAAAGGGTTAAAGTTGAGTATACCGGCAACTCTGGGGGTTTAATACAGTGGGGCATCCCGGGTTAGGCTAGTGGCTGGCCCGGGATTCTTTTAGATTCCAGGGCCATGCCGCATGGGTTTTGCTTTGCTTTAATTAGTTTTGCTCTGCATATGTTTTCTGTTGCTGACCAGATTCATTTCAGCAGCATGACTAAAGGGGATTACCCTAAATGCATCACAACCAGGTTGGAGGACTGAAGTACACCTTGCCCTCACAATAGAGAATCTTTGTAACAAAACAGAATTAAAACTAAGGGCCTTATTTATGAAGGAATAGTGACAGGTAGCGACTGGTGAGCGGCCGGTAATGACGGGCCCCGCCATGAGAACGCCGGCTCCCCACCACAATCACACATTTATCAAGCCAATCCTGCTTAGCGACTGACAGAGCGCCAGATAGCCACTCATTCATCATTATTCCAGCCTCAGCCCACAGCGCCAGGTATGACTTCTCGCTACCTGGCGCTCTCAATGGAACAATCTTTAAATATTCATAATTATTCATAATTAATTGTTATTAATTGTTTTTTTTTTTTAAATGTGAAAAATTCTGTGACCACTTCTGCCATTTTAGATAATTTTTTTAAGGTAAAAAAAAAAAGTACAGAATTGATATTACAGGTCTGATATTAATGTATTCATATTACAAAATTATTTAAAAAACTTGTTTTTTGGTTTCCAAAAATATGGTTGTTTGGGGGTTAAAAAACTACTTTTAACCCATCGCCGCCAGCGCTCTGGGGTTTAAACATGCATTTTACAGCGCGAGAATTTTTGGAGCGTGATTTGTTAATGAATATGGTGGGAGCCGGTCGCTATTGCCAGTCGCTATCATGCGCTCCCATACAGCGCGGAACCTGTCAAATAGCGATTCCTCACCCAATATTCAACATTACGGCAAACCGACTGAGTCGCTATCAACTACCGAACAATGGCCAAGCACAGCGACTACTAGCGGGCGCTCTGAAAATTCCGCTACAGTCGCTCAACTGTCGCTACCTGCCACTATTAATGAATCGGCCTCCCAGTTTTATTTATTTTTCTTCACTAGATTGACTGGTGTTGGACTTGCTTTATGTACAGATTATTTGAACCAGCTTCTTGATCTCTGCCTTGACCTCTGCCTCTGCTTTGATCTACTCATCTGGATTACCTCTTTGTGTTGTCCTTCGGAGGACTGATTTCCGGTTTATAATATCTGCTTGCTGTCTTTTGTATTACCATTTGGCAATGCATTTCCTAGGCTTATTTCTGTATATAATGGCCTGCTCTGGGGCAATTCCTACTCTGTTTTGTTTCTGCTTTTCATCAGTATTGCAGCCTCAGAAGATAACCCTTGAGCTCTGGGGGGGGGGGGCACAGAGTGCTGGGATGAGTGTTCAACTATAGTTCAACTAAAGGTGAAGCGTGCATGGTAGATTGTGGAGCAAAACAAATAAACAAAAAATTGAGGTAGCCCTAATGCCACCCCATTAAAAAAAAACAAAACGGCTGTAAAATGATCTAGGGATAGATTTGATCACAATTTGGGGTTCAGAAACACTATACCACACTTTTGTATTTTATCTTCCCATGAGCTTTTCTTTGCCATTTTACCTTTTTATTTCTTTCACTGCATTTTACTGGTAGGTGTCCTTTTTCAGCCTAAAAAAATGTAAATGTAATTGACTAAAGCATGTAGCTGACCTTTTCACCCACATTTTAATTTAGGAATATCACAAAAACATGGTGTGCTAACAAATTATGTATGTTCAAAAAAATATAATGACAAATTCCTTTTCTGAATTTTTATCTGACAGATAACTGGCAATCTAAATGTCAACAAATGTTGTATATTTGACTGCATACCCTAGCTATCCCTGGTGCAAGTAATTTGATGCAATACACTCTGTCTACAAAATATGTGGTACACTTGATACCTGCTTTTCCAGTGTTTTTATCTCTTTCTCACTAAACCATATGGTTACACGGCTGCTTTTCCACATACGTTACAGATATCTAAGTCAGTATGCCAGTACAATGCAAGCTGTCAAAGTAGTATTTCATTTATTATGTGCTTGGATCATCTAATTGCTTTCCATTTACTACTATTGGCTTATGGTTTCAATCACAATTCAATTTACGTTTGAAGATTCTAAAATCAGACAGAGTTGCTCAATAGAAGAAAAGAAAATATATTAAAACCAAGTAATTTAGGCTTATGGCTTACATAGTAAAATTAAAGGTAGTCTTGTAATCCAACTTAGTCATGATGTTTGTATAAATGTGCAAATATTTAATTCAGCTCTGTTAAGTCAGTCAAAAGAATATGAAAAAAATCGGATGGTAACAGTCCTAGCTTCTGTTAATGAGCAAGCTTTTTTTAAACAAAGAAATGCATAATTTCATGACATACAAAGATACAATAACCCATGAAACCAGGCAGATGTAGCATAGAGTAATAAAGGACAACTACAACATCATTCATGTGGACGTTGGCTGCACATATTGCATTGACTTGTTTCTGGCCTAAATTACTGAGCGTTTTTTCAGCAGGTAAAGGCTAGGTTTACACCTAGTTGTAAGGTTTTTTTTAGCAAAACCTGAAGCACAATGTGTTCTGTAATGAATGTCTGTGATTTAGTTGGTTTTGTGGAAATATATGTGAAAAAAACTATTGACAGAATGAAAGCTGTACAAAAAACAGAAAATATCAATGCTCCCCCATGATGCACCATGCCCACTGCCATGGTGTAGAGTAATTTACTCATTTACTATAAAAAAAAAGTCCATCCAGGTGCTGTTGAAGCTCTGCATGGGCCCCTTAAGTGATTTGGTACCTGGTCGTGGGGTGCAATGAATAGGTTTTGATTTTTTTTTTTATTGGAATAGCATAATAAATATTTTTTACAACAATCAGGATATTAGCAATCCCCACATGCTAGCAATACACATGCTGATTGGTCTACCTCACTGAATATATGGGTCCCTTACTTATAGCCCTACCTCAACAATCCCACATCTTAACCATGCTCCCAATACTCAATAATCTAAACTCCCGCCAATGCTAATATATATATAGCATAGTAGTATAGTAGTGTTGTACAATCAACATCACCACGTTTCTCCACCGCTGTCACCTCTTTTTGCAAATGTGTCCTCCTTTACCACTCTTCATTAAATTGCACATCTTTGTTTAACCCCTATTTGACTACCTTTACATGTCAGTTTTATTTAATCCTCCTACCACAACAGGTCAGGGGCCACAGCAGATGACCCTGAGGGCCACACGTGGCCCCCGGGCCACAGGTGAAGAACATGTGCTCTAGCAGTATGTTTATTTATACGATTATTAACATCAGTTGTGATGGATTGTAAATGAATATACTTCACCAGTCTGGCTCCAGTGTACACTACAGTGACAGTACAGCTATTATATTAATGGCGGAAATTTAAGCTGCACTAAACACATGTTTATGTGTGGCCTGTATCCTTTCTCTCATTATGCAAGGACCTGAAGAGGGAGAATAAAGACCTGAAGGGACTACTGTAAGTGTGCCTATAGGGACAAAAGTATCAATTCATGGTCGTGCACAAGTATTTGTGCACACTTTTCATGCACAAAAATTGATTTATCCATGTTTTTCTCCTTCCTCCCGATTCATAAGACACTCTTTTTGTGTGCGCCTTTTTTTGTGAGTAAATTTGCACATGGAGAGAGATTTCATGCATAACTTTACTCCCAAGAATAAATGTGCGTGCAGTTTAGGGTTTGTTTTGAGGGGTGAGACAAATGTGTTTTTCCGCCGGCAAAAAGCAGTAAGAAAATGCCGACTTCACTATCTTACATGCTTAATCCATTTATTAAGCACATGCCAGCAATAGCCGGCCTGTTTAATATGAATGAGAGTGTTATTTTTCAGTATTTTTTACCTATTTTTATTTTTTTTTCATATCGGTTTGGTACCTAGTTTAAAAGTTGACAAATATAATATTACTTAAGCTAATAAAAACAAAAAGGTGGACATATGGCCACAAAGGTTTTATATAAATTAAAAAAGCAATATGTTAGTAGCTCAATACTAGCACTTAGTCACTTTAAGCACTAAACCACTAAACAAACAAGACAGTGAGGGAGGGTTATAGAGAACATCTGGGATCAAACATTGGGACATAACACTGTAGGTCAACTGGAATAAAAATATCACCAAATTAAACACTACTCATAAAAGCAAGGAGAAAGCAGCCACCACAGGGAATCCACTATAGAATGGAGAATACATATTCACCTCAAACACATCAGCTGGAGAGACAAATTCTCCAATGCTAAACCGTAAAGATGGGAGAGAAACCATGGGGACCATTGAATGACTTAGGCAGCAAAATGCACATGGAGCTGGGCCTTTTCCACATCAAAATTTCATGCGCAAGTTTAAGCATGAAATAGAAACTTGGGCTCGCACTTTGCGCATACCATTTTGTGCGATACACATGTGCACCATTCTTGTGCATGCTGTCTGGAATTATGCATTGATGCACAAGTTTCCACATGCAGAAACACTTTGCACACTTTGTTTTTGGTGCACAGCAGTGAATAAACCCTATGGCGAGAGGGATAGAGAGGGAGACATCAGCTGAGCAGCTCAGTCAGTTGTAGGGTGTCTGCCCTAATAGCGTGTACCCAGGAATGGTCAACCAGAAGATGGGTTGGAGTTTGTATGAAGGGATTGATTCCTGAATGTACAGTTTACTCCCCTTAAAAAATGATTGCCATACCCATTGTTAACATTTACCTAATCTGGAGAATTAAATTAAATTAGTTGGTCCCCCCATGTGTAGAATCTCTCCAAATAAGGTACAGAACTTCTCCAATGGGGCAAATATGCTGTAAAGTTCTTCATTCTACCTTAAATATCATAACGTAAAGGACAAGTATCGTTTGTTACCATCAAAACAGCTGACACCTCCAGCAAATGTAGCACACACAGATGGGTGGCTGAGTACTCTGCAGCTATACAACACCCAACAGCCACCCCAAATGGACCCCAATGGACTGGTCAAAAGCAGCTTCTGAGCTGTGCGTCATCCGGAAATGGGAGAGGCCAAGTGCAGTGGGGCTGCTGTACCAACACTACCGGCATGTCTCTCCCACTCAGCACTATGTTTCCATGTCCCAAATGCTGCCACCCCTCCCCTCTGATGCAACCAGAATGCTGACCTTCTGTGCAGCAGTTTCACAGCCATAGAATCTATTCATATTCCTTCTTAGCATGGCTTCTGACCTTCTTCCTGGTAATTAGCCATTACTTACCTCCTTATTGGGCTGTCTACAAGCGGAGGAGAGATCTTTGGCTCCATTACAGGCACACAAATCTCTAGGCAAGTGTGCTCCCAAAGGCATGAGCAGAACACAATGTCCTCTTCCCCAGCCAGGACTGACTTTTTGTGTGGCGGTGTCCTGGTTTTGGGAGCACACTGACCAGTTTATTTGCCCACCTGTCATGGAGCCAGAGATCTCTCCTAAGGTTGAAAACAGCCCACTGAGGAGATGAGCAACTAACTGATTTCCAGGGGGAGGGGAGGAAGCCATGCTGGGCAGAGATCTCTGCTCTTTGTTTGTCAGCAGCAGGTACAAAAATAGATTCTTCAGCTCAGAAACTGCTGCATAGTGGATGGTGTTCCAGTTGCATCAGAGGGAAGGGGGTATTTGGGAGCATGATGTCATTATGTTGAGTAGGAGAGGAAGACATGCTGATGGTGTGATACAGCGGCCCCCACTGCATTTGGCCTCTCCCTCTTCCAGATGACACACAGCTCAGTTGCTTCTGTTGCCCAGGGGAACATTTTGAATGGCTGTTGAGTGTAGTATGACTGCAGTGTACTCATCCACCCATCTGTGTGTACTACATTTGGTAGTCAGCTGTTAACAAAACATATGTGTGCTTTAAAAGGTTGAAACTTAATAGCATATTTTTCTTATGAGCAGGCAAGATACTGCACTACCTTTTTACAATTCAATTTTTAAGAGCAGTTTTATAAAGTTTGTAGTTTGGTAGTTTACAGCAGGTTTTATGGGGTCATTTACTAAAAATCTTACTGGAGAACTTCTCTATTTTGTCCGGAACAGGTTGACAAGCTTCTCCAACTACTAAGTGTCTGGAAATGTTTTAACCCCCTGCATACACTTTAAGTGGTCTATTACCAAAAATTAACCCCTTATGCTTTTCCCTGGTAACCCATTCATTGACCCTGATTCATTAAAGGTCAAATTCAAATTTTCATTTGATTTTTTTGAGAAAAAACTGATTTTGCGAGCGAAAATTACACGCGCGATTCATCAATTTAAAATAGTGTTTTTTTCCGACTAGTGCGAATTTATTTAGTGTTGTCAAGCGGATGCGAAAATTTTTCATTAGTCGAATTTTGCGATCGCAAAATATTTTGGCCGATTCAGCTGTCATTGATTACCTGCACACATGGTTTAAATTTTTAGGTTGCTCACAGGAGGAGAGAACTCTGTTGTGGAGGACAGAACTGTCTTGCTGTTTGACCATGAAGCCATTTTATTCTCTTTGCATTCAGTTTGAGCATCTGGATGGTGATATGCAGAGGAGAAGGCACAGATTGCCTGTTCCTAGGATGTTTCGACAGCGGTTAGATATTGATAATTTATCTGACCGTGCACTGTTTGAACTCACCAGATTGAATCGGACAGGTTTGCACGACTCGGCTGCACCCCTATTTGACACCTTTTTCATGTGGATTTAGGAGACCCTTTGTCTGAAAGCTTCTGGCCCCAAGCATCTATACACTGTGATCCGCAGTAAGCAGACAATGGCAAGGAAAGGTTTGTGCCATCAACTTTCAAGTGGATCAAAAACCATTTGTGCCTTGCAACCTTTATCACTGGGCTATCCTGATTGTGAGTGCACCGCTGTGTGAAACCTCAGGATCATGTCAACATACCTTTGCAGCAATCCTCTGGAGCATGCATGGGCTGATGCACGCTCCTGCACCAGGCCTATCTGAATGGCTAGTGCTGGAATACAGGGAAGTAGGAGGCAAAAGGTGCCAGCAATCCATTCACTCTGAATAGATTGGCGGGTATAATTATGCACTGCAATGTATTCTGATTGTCTTGAAGCTGTGCATGTGCTGTGGTAGCATGGTGTGAAATATGAGCAGTCCCCTTATGTTCTGCAGGATTGCCAGTGAGGTGGGTATACTGGTAATCCGAGGGAATGCACACAATGAGACATGCCAAGTTGGTCTTTAAAAGTCCAAGGCCAGTTGATGAGGTTTTTGGTCCACTTGAATATAGGGTATGCATCTTCACAGCAAGTTATACTGACAATTTGGAAGTCCACCAATGTCAGCTATGTTTGTCGAATGACAAGACATCTTAAGAAGTGTCATTCAAGAAAGGGAAAGGAGAACTTGGTCAGAGCACAGGCATTTGTGAGAGAGGGGGGTGAGACAGGCAACCCAGCCAACCAGCCAAAGCAGTGGACACACAGACTGTCAGCAGCAGGAGCAGCGCAGGGGGGGGGGGCAATATGCCACCTCATAAACATACCTGCCTGGTGCATCTCATCATCACATTGCTCGCCTCCCTACTGACAATTTCCCCTATATGCCGCCCTATATGTGAAGGTCTTTCCCCACCAGATGCGGGGGAGGGCAGCACAGTTTCACATAAACTGGAGGGCACACAGTACATCTATGCTTGTAGTCTGCAGCATCTGTAGCAGAGAAGCACTTCTCCTCTCACGTGACCACTGGTTACACTAAAACATCTGGGAGGTGCATGCCGAGAAAAGCTGTTCTTCTGAATACGGTCTTCCTCAGGTGTCCGTGGGCACTCCCTCTTCCTAGGGTTTGTGCAACCCCTGCTGCTCTCTTGAACACTCTCCTTCACACAAACACTTTCTCTGTCTGTGTTTAACCCCTTGTGCCCTCTCCCTACTGTAAACACAAGGGGCTTGATTCATCTGCATTTAAATCTCTGACCTCCCCTCTCGCCCAATTAGGCCACTTGCCTAGTCCAGGCTCAACATCAAAAACAGTCCTGCTAGCAGAGCGCAAAGGCTATGTGGCAACCAAAACTTTACTTACAAAATTCTGAAAAGAATAGGTTAACAATATCAGGCGCACCCATGGCATCGAGTGTATAAGACGCCAAACTGTGTACTACAGCCAGCTGCATAAGCTGCAGCATGCACACCCAAACAGGTAAAGAGGGTGCTGCTCTTGACTGTAACTCTGACATTCATCTACAATTACATCTATGCTTGTCATTCGACTCCACAGCATCTGGAAACCTGTTGTCTAAAACTAAAGAGCATTTGGTTAGCTACACAAATATTAAATACAATTGCATCCAAATAAAAGTGGGTCACCACAGGGGAGGCTTTAGTAGTACACTGCTCTTTAAAAAATTCTCGCAAAGACTCTTATGCTTACAGGAAAACTCGAGCCACAAACAACACATTTTTACAACTGTAAAGTCATTTTCGAGCGGTAGCGAAAATTATTCGCACGCATTTTCGCAACAATTCGACTACACGAAATATATTCATCTGCAATGATGAATCACTCGTAGATTTTCAAAAATCTCCCATGCGAAAATATTTTCCAAGCGTTCATTTTTTTTTTCTACCTTTAGGGAATCAAGGCCATTGTATATAATTAATTGCCAGATCTCCACAGTTCTGCCCTAATACTAGAATTAGTGGGGGGAATAGAAGGTTTTTTTGTTAACACAAGACTGTCAATCAGGCTGCCATTGTGCCATTGCCTAATTTATTCAAATCTAATGTATTTCAGGAAAAGCACGCCAACAAAATTAACTACTTTGTGTACACACACGGACACACAGACACATGTATACATATATATAAGTACATATATATATATATATATATATATATATATATATATATACCCATTTTTATCGAATACAACATTGTTTAGGCATGCAGACTTTTGCCACAATGCTTGTTTCCTATTGCGAGACACGTTTTTGTAAGATGTTTTAGCATTGTCTGATATTAGCTGCCTGATACTAACATCCAGCATTGCTTCACCTGCAGGCTCTTTCAAATTTCAGCATGTTCTGGATCATTAGTCAGGTCACTGCTACAAATCTAGCAGCAGAAAATCTTTGAGTATATTCTCACAGATCAATCAATTAACCATTAATACATAAAGAGAGTGAGGGTTCAGATTGGTGTAGCATTACTGTAACCATTTCTGCAATGCAGCATTTTGGCAGCAGAAACTGAGGCTGCTACAACTCTGTCTGCATAAGCACTTTAGGAAAAGCTCTTTTCTCTTGTTGAACGTCATCTCTCAGCATTCTATCTGAAAGCTTGCAAAGTAGATTATTATTTGGCAACCCTGAGAATAATAAATAAAGAAACATAAAAAATATGTAGAAACATGCCTGCTGATTCAGTGCTATAAATGTCAAAAAATCCCATTACTGTACCATACTGTATTTTTCCTCATTGTTTTATTCATTTTTTGGCTTTAATAAAATGCTTAATAATAATATTAAGAGAAGATACAAACAATGCTAGACAAAATATATATTTCCAAAAGCATATTCATGAATCTAGGAGCCAATTGTTCCTAACCTTATAAAACCCATGTCTCAGAGAAACACCATGAACCAGAGAAATACTCAGATATCTTAGGGATGGGGGTGGGGTGAGTAATGAGCCAAGAATCATTGAACCAAAACACCAGATCAGGAAAGAAATGATGGCAATAAGCAGCCAAAGGGCTCTAGATCTAGAGATTAACCCCTATATATTTTTTTTATCAGAAACCCACCCATCTACCAGGGCTACAGTAAGTAAAGCTCAAACCTCTGGAGTTTTCATTAATCAAAATTTGCAAAATCCTCCCCTTCCTCCATTTACCTGTTAAGAATAAGGGGGTGACCCCCACTCCCCTGAGACATGTCATGTTTGTAGGTGATTTTGGCTGATTTGGGGTGATGCTGTCATGCTGTCAGCCTGTGTTACATTTTAATTGGATTCAATAAGCCCTATGTTTTAGCTGACCATGGAAGCGTTGGATTTCCTATACTGTGTACTTCAAAGGCTGCCAGAGCTCGTCTCCATGTGCACTGATCACGGTGGAATGGGTGAGCTGTTGTTTCCTACTTAACTTCCTCCATCCTTTGATTTGGCAGGAGGGTCTCATATGAGTTTTTCCTAAATGCTTGGGGGCATAATTATAAGGGTGCAGAGGTAGCCACCACTTCGAGGCCATTAAGACAGTGGGCCCAGTCATTGTTGCTCTTCTATTTATCAGATAGATTTGTGACATTGTATATAGTAAAGATTTACTATTTATGCTATTTCACTCTCATGTAGTCTAGTAGTATCTAATCTAGGTAAAATGGCAGAAAAAAAATGTCAATGTAGCCTGGGCACGGCCCCATTTAATGTCTGCACAAGGGCATGGTAACATTTAGTTACTCCTCTGCTACAAATAAATCCAAGAAGAGTATAGCATTTGATACAAGAGGCCACATAATGATCAGATATTTGGTTACTCGCACTATCTTCCTGAAAGAGAGTAGCCTAACTATTTACTTCAGGCTAAATACTATCTGTAATGTTCATTCAAATTAGTTTCAATCATCCGACAGAGATGCTTTACCAAATCCACCAAATCCACAAAATAAATCTCTTTCTCTTTTGGTATACATAGAAGTTGTGTGCCACCACAATAGAATATATCACCAGAATTCATAGCAACTTCTGGTGATCTGACAAAGCCTTGGAGAGGCAACTATTCTCTATACAATAATACAACTTTTTATTTTTGGGAATTTAGCAGCCTCCCAAATTTTGTTTCTATGACTTTTAGGCTGCAAGTGCCTTCATTCATTTTCATGGTCCTAGTGACAAGTGCATGTACTCTGCGTACATCATCAACAGTAATGTTGTAAGGGAAAAATAAAGACTGGAGTGATGGGGGCAGGCTCATGTGTTTTCCAAATCAAACTATTATTTGAGATAATAGTTCAGATCCCTTTTCGTGCTCTTTCCGATGACATAGTCTCACAACACTTCCTAACTTCTCAACACCATCTCAACTTTTATCTGACAGAAGATACTGCAGACTGGCTATGGCACTTGATAAATCATATACTGTCAGCAGCTAGAACAGGTACACCAACCTGACCCATTCCTGCAGGGTGATTTGTTTCCAGTCCTGCACTTAGCATTGACCATTTTACTGAACACACCTGGACTCTTTTTCAAGCCAGTCAAACAAAGTCCAAAATGGGTTTTGAAAAGCATTTTTGTGGCTATAGTGCCTGTATTCTCGTCTAATCTGGCACTGTGCTGTTTACTACATTGGCGCTAGCAGTCACTGCGCCAAATGCTACTAATTAGCTTTGACTGCTATACTTATGTATTGGCCGTGCTATGTCAGCAGCTGTCGGACCCACCGGGCGATTAGCCCAGTGCTAACCATAATCTTTTTTTATTACAAGTAGAGTGAAGAAAACTTGTTAAAAAATCGATTTGGAGGATTCGTCAAATTTATCTAAGACATTTAGGTTCATCTAAATCAATTGATCATAGCAGTCCTGTGCTATCCTCCAGCACGGGTGTTTACCTGCTACTCCCTGCTCTGCAGCTGAGCAGAGGACACAGATCATCTCAGACCCTGCCAGCTCATCCCAGACCCTACTCGCTCCCCACCACAGATAGCTTCTCTCTGCAGTGGTGGAAGCCCAGTACCAGGAAAAGTATCTATGTCCTCTGTCCAGCTGCAGAGCAGGGTTGGACACCTGCACTGAGGATTACAAGTAGGGAGGCGAGTAAGTAACTTACTTGCACACCTGCTCCCCTGACGCTACTAAGAGCGCCCACCACTAGACCCAAGTGACAGGGGAGTGCAGGTGAAAGAGCCCCGACCTCCTCCACTGCTCTGGGGTTTAAACATGCATTTCACAGCGCGAGAATTTTTTGAGCGTGATTTGTTAATGAATATGGTGGGAGCCGGTCGCTATGGCCAGTCGTTATCATGCGCTCCCATACAGCGCGGAACCTGTCAAATAGTGACTCCTCACCCAATATTCAACATTACTGCACACAGACTGAGTCGCTGTCAACAACCGAACAACGGCCAAGCACAGCGACAACTAGCGGGCGCTGTGAAAATACTGCTACAGTCGCTCAACTGTCGCTACCTGCCGCTATTAATGAATCGGCCTCCCCATCTAATGTACTAAGAAAAAAAAGGTTGGTCATGAATAAGAAAAAAAACCCTGAGACAGGGCTATAGAACATCAACAACAGTTTTACTCCACATCCATTGCACCATGGAGAATCCTCTGCATGGCAGGTAAAAAAGTTACCTTGCAGGTGGCAGGTAAGCATTTCCATGCTTGGAGATATGGCCAAAGTGACACATATTTGACTCATTACAATTTAAATGCATCTCACGCTCTGTCGGTAGCTTGTATAGAGAGATGTATAAAGTTATGTTGATTTCTATTTGGAAAGTATGATGTTGTTACTTTATATTGTTCTACATTCTCTATAACCAGCCAAGTACAATCCCTTGCACATTTTTGATGCACTTGCCAAATAAAGATGATTCTGATTTAAAGGCAATAGGTTGTAATTGCCCATAAGGGCAGCCTACGTAATTGACATGTATAAATTATTGGTTCAAAATACACAGTAATCTGTTAACTTGCAGAGGTGCATTAACAATAAAATATATTCAATATGAAGCTGAGAAAACTATAATGTAAAAACCATGTGCTCTGCTGGATGTTTTATAATACCCATTTCAGTAAAATGTTACATGTACTGTACAGATGTAATAGTGGTGTTTCTCACTTATTAGATAACTGTGAGCCTAATGTGTTAGGAGGTGTTGAGCTAATAGAAAAATCAGCATTCATTCTCCTGTCTCTGCTTAACTTGGCATTTCTGTAAATAAAAAAGAAATGAATACAGCAAAGGCTCCCCTCCTCCTGAAATGGCTTCTTCCAATCCTAAACCACAGGCAATTTACTAATAGGCAGTAGGCTTGAAAACGATCATAAAATCAATGTCATGCAAGAAAAAGGATCTCAGTTTGTGAGGAATTGGGACTATTACTTCTGTGCAATTTACATCCTAGATTCCCTGCTTTGTCTGCATATGCAGCACAGAAGCACACTGAGTGTGTCTGCATACAATTCAAATATGGGTTATGCATGTTTAAGCTCGGCTGACTATATTGCTAAAGGGAACAATTTGTGCTGTTGGCTGAGAAATTAGAGAAAATATCCAAAAACAAACCAACACAGTCATGTGGCTATGAAAAAATTGAATGATCCACAAATTGTCTATATTAAACAATATATAAAACATTATGATTGATATAGCCTGATTACACATACATATTACATCTAGGGTTGGGCGAACCTGAACCACAAATTTTGGAGTTCTGGTCCTCGAACCCAAGCACGGATTTCAAATTTCAGCCAATCAACCTTCCCTTCCCATCATTGGCCTGGTGGGACACGTGACCCCGCCACAAAAAAAGGCAAGGTCCGCGTCACGACGCTCACCACCACTGCTCACACTGCATTAGACAGGGAGAGGTGCTGATGCTGAGGGACAGTTAGGGCATCAGCACCTCTCCATGGAGGGCTGGAGTCAGGGCTAGATAGGTATTTAAGCACGCTGTAAGACATTTATATAGGGAAAACTGCTGGAGCCAGGAATAGATAGGTTGGGTGTCAGAGCACTTTAAGAGTACCTGAGTGTCAGTGTTCTGTAATAGCACTTGAGTGTCAGTACTTTGTAATAGAACCTGAGTGTCAGTACTCTGCAATAGTACCTGATTGTCAGTAATAGCAATTGCTTCAACCACTGTAATGCCAGTACCCTTTAATACCAATTGTTAATGGCATATGTGTTGGGTCAGGGCAGTTAAGCCCCCTTGAAAATAAACCATTTTTGTGTCAAACCATTTTTGGTGTGTCAGTACTCTTTTATAGCACTTGCTCCAACTACTATCACTACTACAACTACTAAGAGTGTCAGTACTCTTTAATAATAATTGTCATTGGAGTATGCACCGAGTCAGTGCATTTAAGGTCCTCTTATAAATAAAACATTTTTGGTGTGTCAGTACGCTGTAATACCAATTGTTCAGGCCACTTGGAGGTTCCTGCTCTGGAATACCAATTGTTTAAATCACTGGTGTGTCAGTACTCTGTATTAGCAATTGTTCAAGCCACTTGGGGGTCCCTGCTCTGTAATACCAATAGTTCAAACCACTAGGGTGTGAGTACTCTGTAATACCAGTTGTTCAGGCCACTTGAGGTCCCTGCTCTGTAATACCAATTGTTCAAACCACACGTTAATACCAATTGTTATTAGAGTATCTACTGGGCCAGGGCACTTGTGTATCAGTACTGCTTAATTTAATTCTAACTATTTAATTATGGGCATACCTGGCATTATACTCTTTTAAAGATTGATAAACTATTTCATTGTTTGTACATCTGGCATTATACTCTTTTGAGCTTTGATAAACTTGCATTATACAAAGACTTCAGAGGTCATTGTCATTGTGAGATCCCGGGGTTCGGCTGATGCCCAGTCGGTGTCAGCAGAGCCCTGGCTGTTCTCTCTACTGCTGCACCTGGTGTGAGGCCTATGGTACAGCAGGTGAAGGGTTGCCTCCAGCACCAGCTCCATCACCACCAACAGCAGCATCACAGCCACATGCCTGTCCCTTATTTGTTAATATCTTTATTTTTGAAGTTGCTGACAGTGGCCTTTCCCCCTTTAGTATATCAGCTACCTGTCCCTGGAAGGGGCCTGTTAAGGACAATTAGCAGAGGTACCTAGCTGCCAGTCAGTATGTGAGCCACCTGTCCATGGAAGGGCAATGAAATAGACAGTTAGCATTGGAAATGGACCCCCCTTATTCATCCAGTCAATAAAATATCTATTCTATATATTTTTTCATTTTCTGTTATTAATCTGAGTACTTTCCCTAGAACTTTTTGTGTGACATCTGTGAAATATTAATATATTTTTTTAAAAATTGTATATTTTATTTTTAATTAATTTTTGAATGCATTCATTTTTTGTTTTCTGTTATTATTTTGAGTACTTTCCCTACCCCATTTTGTGCAAAACAATCTTCCTGATGTTACCCCATATAAATACCCAATATAAATACATTTTTAAAATGTTGTTAATGTATTTCTTTTTTTTTGTTATTATTTTAAGTACCTCCAACAGACCACATTTCTGGCAGGGAAATCACCCTGGTGTTCTCCTTGGTTTGCAGCCCTCTAACCCTTGCTATCCCCTTTTTACAGCCATTTTTGGTCCCCCAAATTCGCATCCCTATTAACTTCAATGGGGGTCAGGTTTGTTTTGGGTCCGAGGATCCGAACCAGACTTTAGCAGCAAGCCGAACTTGTCGAACCCAGGTTGCCCATCACTAATTATGTAATGTGTAATTTGTCATTTGTTGAAGCTATGATACAAGATTACAGTGGATCAACACCTATTATACATTTCAAATGGGTTTTGGTCTATGCATGGGTGGGAATCCTGACTGTTGATGCCTCCTGTGTGCATACACCACCATCAACTTGAGATCTGTTTACCTGCCCGGTGCTCCCCTGGCCAAATCCAGCCCTGCAATTGGCTGCCAGCGGTCACCTGGTCCGGGTCTAAGTTCAGTAACTACCTAGGGAAACACAGTCCACATGACTGAAGGTGGTAAATTCCAGGGATGGTACATGTATGTATATCTCCAGTTGGGTCCTATGTATGTGCAGGAGTAATTTGAAATCAAGATGTCCCCACATGCCACACTGACACTATTAGAATGCCTGAGATGGCCAGTGATTTTTTTCTTATTTTGCACTACCTTCCTGTCTATACCTGACAGCTTATGGAAAATCAGCTGGCACACAGCACCCCAGTGTCAATAGACCTGCCAGCAATGAGGGAATGCAGAAGTGGGTAAGTAGCTCCATCTGGTTTCCGCCCTTTCTGAAACATGATCAAAATTGTTGCTATAATGGCTGAATATTGGAGCAAACATTGTTGCCATGTGGTCCTACCATCCTATATTTTAGGCTCCGGGTAAAGGAGAGACAGACAGCCTATATAGAATCTGCCATGCCAACCTACAACCTAACATGTAAGATGGTTGCATGGCAGCCATGATTGGATCATATTCCAACACTCAAGCATGCAAGGCTGTGATGGGGCTGGGGCATTACATTTTATAGGCTATTATTTATGGGGGTGGGCTGATATTGAGGCTTTATTGGGCCTATACAATCCATTCATGGACAAATTGTCAGTGTGGCTGTACATCCCAATGCTCCTCCCCCCACTGTGGGGATGGATGAGTGTACCTTAAATCATTTTTGTATGTTTTTTTCAATCAACAGAAAATTATTATGAAAGACACAAAAATATTTAAACACTATCTTAATTTCTCCTTGCGCCTATATAGCTTATACAAGGAAGCAAATTATTGTTTAGGGTATGTCGGTAAAATAAGTTTCATACTTATGCCACAGTGTTAAAATGTTAATGTTAATCAAGCTTGTTTGCATATTGCGGTGAGTGTCAAGACAATTACGTAGGCCGTATAATCACATAGCCCTAAAACCCTTAATGATCCCTTTTCTCATTATTTTTTTCTAAAAGAACCCCCCAAAGCAGAGAAAATGTCGTTTTCATTCATTTTTTACATTCCCAGCCAGTAGATGTGTCTGATCTCCGGTACAACAGCAGGCACCATGGTTATATCAGCATACTTTGACACCTAATCAAAGCTGCAAAACAAAGGTGGGGGACAGAGTTATAGACCACCAGTCAAGCCCTGTGGTCTATTACTAGACGAATTGGGGGGAGTGTCAGAAGGCATTGTTTCTGCTTCTAGTCACTGCTGCAAGGTTACAGCAAGTGAGAGGGCAGATATGAGCTGCTGAACCATGTTTTTTACATTTTGCATAGACAGTCCTTTTAACTAAAACATAATAGTGCATGTTTTTTGAAATAAGTGGGAGGACATACTTACACCAAGAAGGGTACAGAACATTTCAAACTCTTACTACAGATGTTTGCATGTAGAAGGTGATAAGGGTTTTTAAAAACATCTTGGCTGAATGAATGAGAGCTAAATTATTGAATGGACAGAGAAGCTTACCATGTGGTCCATATGGTGGAAGGTACATTGGGGAAGATTGGGGCTGACAGCTGAAGAACTGCTGTTATTAAGCATGCATGGCTATGTGACAGGAAGCCTGCTGGAGGTCAGATAAATATGTTCTATTTTTAATGTTTGGCTAGATGAGCCATTTAATATCAGAACTGTAGTTTATAATTATGAGGTTTTATGTCAGAAATGAATATGATGAATGGTATCTTTCTGTGTAATGGAGATTATTAGCTGTGCATAATCATATATATTCTGGTGAATTCCAAATCGGCATCCCAAATTGGGATGCCCCACTGTGTGAAACCCTCCCAGGCGATTTAAAAACAACCATTAAAATAGGCTGGGGACGGGACCGCTCCATGTCTAAAGGGAACTAGGGGTGCCAAGCTCTGCACCTAAACAGAGCTGTATTGGTAATCTTTAATATTCACAGCATACAGCACTGATTGAAAGAGAGCCCAGGCACGCACCATGGGATCTGGGAAAGGCATGGCTTTATGGGTGATTCAGTGGATTTCACATGCATGCCAAATCAGGATGCCCCTGAGGCGAGTAATAAAAACCCAGGATAATGAAAGGGAAACTCCACACAACTGCAATCAGCCTTTTGGATTTACCCATGGGGCTTGCACATCATTGTCCATCAGCCTGGCAAAATAGCTTCCGGTGGTCACATTAATGTCGTAGGTGGGAATGCGGAATAGGCAAGTATGGATTGCCCAACCAGCATTGCTACTGTGGTCAGCAGAGTGTCAGTGCTGAAGCGGAGTGACAGTATTGTACTGGGGCTAGGTTATTACTGTATATCCTGCAGTTCTTCATGTAACCATTGGTGCCTGTAGGTAACTGGCATTTCAGGTATCAGGAGGGGCAAGGATAGGGTTAAGTTGTAGGTTTGGTTATGGAAAGGGTATACATAGTATGTCAGAGGACTAGGTTTGGGAATAGGTTTTAAAATTCAGAATGTGATGGAAAGCATGTTGAGATCATTGGGTATTATTATTATTCAGCTCATGTATCTCTAAAGACAAGGCAAGCTAGACATGGTAGACCTTTCACTGAAAGACATTCCTAATTATTCAGTTGTCTTGACACACTGCAGATATTGTAAGCCGCTCGCATTTCTTTAGTGGTTGGAGTAAAATTGAGTTTTGGATAAGGATAATGGTAAAGGCCCATGCAGCGTTACAAGCAGAGCTACAAATCATGTTGCAGGTAGGTCGGTCAATCTTATTACAAGTATTCAGAAACACATACCTGCAAAACTCTCTACCCCTGTGACACCTGATTTAGGTAATGGCTGTCAATGGGTACTATGAGGATTATACATCTACACACAATATATAGTACAACCTGCTTTAGTACTGTTTCATGATCAGATGGTGAATAAAAAAGTTGATTAACCCAACGATATGTTTGTCTGAACTATCACAAAGTATTTTGTTTCTCAAGTATATGAGATACTAGTATGCTATGCACAGATACAATTGTCTGTGCATTTATCATTTTTTTAAGTCTTGTCCATGAGCTTATAGCAGCAAAGGACTGCAGATGTCTTCATAGTCTTATAATAATGCCATGTATTATTCTTTTGATCACTAACTCAAAACTTCAGAGTTAAAAAATGAAAAACAGAAAGATCAAACAGCTGCTCAGTGAAAATCTGAGGTATTCTTACCATACTTTCCTGATTCTGCCTATTTTTTCCATTTACATCATTTATTCTTTGAAATCTAGGAAATGTAACAATGGTGCCTCTTGCTTTAAATACACAATAGTTTGTATTATTGTAAAACTATAGTTGTACACTGCCTGGCTTCCCTGTACATTAAGAAAAAAAGCTGTGCATCTACTGTTTGTTATTATAATATTGTATAACGTAATATTTGCATTTTAAATTGAATAACAAAAACGTGCTAAATTGATGCCAATTTACACCAGCCAAGCCACCAATGTTACATCTTTGCTTCTACTTAAAATTCAGATAAGCTATTAACCATCTCTAGTCCAGATTGGAGTTGTGTGGGGAGTTATTTCTAATGAACTGCAAGCAGCATACGTGGGCAAGTTGGGTTAATGCCTAAGAATACCCTCAACACTCAATTCCTGGAAAAACTTGCTCTCCTGTAAATAGAGACATCCATGACAATAATTAGTTACTCATTAATTCCCATTACTTCCTAATAATGCATGTATTTATCTGCATGGTAATAAGAAACAGGTTGCTCATCCTTTTGAAAATAATTGTTCTGAAACTATGGCTGAAAATATCCTTCTTAGCAATTAAAGCAGATACCTTGGGTTGTATGCCTGATAGCAAAACTGCTTTTTATAAACATTAATTGTATATTAGCTGAAGTGAGATTGCCAGAAGAAGTGGGAGAAACAACTGTGAAAACAGAGCTGCTGCAGGAAAAAGCCAGGAGATAGCTATAGTGTTATTAATGGATCAGTGGCAAGATTGACTAAGGACTGCCTAAGAATCAGAAATCCATGTCAAAACTTGTACAATAAAACAAAAAGCCAGTTATTTATTGTTACTGTGTTGCTACACATTTTTTGGTTATTTACAAATCCAGGAACTGTGTAGCTTCCTTTATGCTAAATGTCCAACATGGTGCCTAAGCAATGGCCTATATTTTCCAATTTCCATGAAACTCATTTGGTGCATAAAGGCCAAAGGGCATTTTTTTAGCACATACTATGCTTAATGCACAGGTCCTTGGCCAGAGGTACTTTGTGTGGGTTTGTGTCAATTAATATTTAAGTAAGGTTTGAAAACAGAAAATAAACATAAAAAAAGAATCTAAACATGGGGATGGGGGTGACAATCAAGAATACATAAATAG